>WWET01006970.1:4382-47585 GCA_011038615.1 Limnodynastes dumerilii | reverse complement strand
CCCCCCAGTATTCCCCATAATGTGCCTCCAACCTCTCCTCTTTTTACTTACCTCTTTCCTTCCTCCTCCGCAGTGTTCTTTCTGCAGTCAGGATGTGCTCATATAGGAAGTTCCTGTATGAGCTGCTGCAGCTGTGAGCGATCTGTTCTGTAACTACTGCAGCAGCCAGGGCCGGTGCAAGGGTGTTCGGCGCCCCTCTGTGAAATTTAATTTTGTGCCCATCTGTTTAACAATTTGAAATTGACACCAGTGACCATCCTAGATTATAGTAAGCGTCACCATACAACAGAATTGTAACCACAATAAAACAACGCAAATCATAGTCACCACTATACAATAGTGTCCTAGTCTCCACTATATATATCATCATCATGTGTATCCTGCACCCCCCATGTGTATCCAGAACCCCCCATCATGTGTATCCCGCACCCCCCATCATGTGTATCCAGCATTCCCCTATCAACGCTCTCCTTCCGTCCTAGCTCCTCTCTGCTGGCTCCTCACTAAATGTCGGGCGTAATGATGTCACGCTCGACGTTTAGTGAGTGAGTAGGGAGGAGACAGGACGAAAGGAGAGCGCTGTAAGTGCATTTTTTATTTTTTCTGCCGATGGGACCAACGGCAGTGGGTGATCGTGGTGGGAGGGAAGCGCCTCCCTGGAGAGATGCACCTCTCTGGCTTGGTGCCACCCCGCCACACTTCCCCCGCTTACTGGGTTCCGCCGGCCCTGGCAGCAGCTCATACAGGAACTCCTGTATGAGCGCTGCCAAGCTGTATAGTTGGGAGGGGGGGGATGTCTGGCGCCATGCTGGATAGGTGCCGGACATTCCCCCGCTCCCCGCTATACAGATTGGCAGCGTTCATACAGGAGAATATATATACGCACCTAAAAAAACACATTTTCTTAACTGTGAATCAGGTCCTTTGTTTTTAATACTTTTGTTTTTGTATCCTTGCGTGAATTTTTTTAATTGTGAGTTTTGTTTTAATAAAAGTCCTATAATGTCTTTCCATGCTGTCGTCAGATCCCCCCACCCTCCCCCACCTCAACATCCACTTGCACCTCTACATCTAGAAGAGCCCTTTCCTAACTTCAAACAGTTGTAAATATTCTTTTTTTTTTTTTGGCATATTGTTATTTTATAAGAAATATTTTTATATTGTAATATAATTAACATTTTTTATATTCTTTTGCTATAAAAAGAACTTTGGGCCGGATCCAGACCTACGTCCCTTTGCATATCAATGTGTAGCGTATTTACGTTTTCGTAATTACTATGTTCTCCCCTCGGTCGTACGTATTACGCTTTCCAAACGCTTTCCAAACCCTACCTTAACTTTTCCAAGCGTAACTGCTGTCGGCTGTAATGGCTGCACGTACTTACGCGCCTAAGCACTCCCATACTGTATGATTTAAATGCCTCACCACATCTCTGAAGCTTAATTACGGGTGTCGTATGTCTGGCACGCCCCTTCGACCGTAGTTACACTGTTGATCGCAGGCTCATAAGTACGTTCAGAGTTTCGGGTCGTAACATCTGACGTGCGCATGAGCAGAACATGCAAAACAGCGTTTTTACGACTCCGGCAAGCGTAAATACGCTAGCGGTCTTTACGACTAAAATCAAAATAAAAGCATGACTTTTAATGCTAACTAAAAATGTTACAGCTTTTGTTTAAAAATATTGTGTCTTTATCGACAGGGTTGTGCGAATGACTTCCACACTGGTCAGTGTTCTCCCCAGGGCATTTTAGCCGGGTGCTCCACCCGGCAATTTTAGCTTACCACCCGGCCAAACCTGACCAAAACCTTGATTGTGATCTCCAGCTTTCAGTCTTGGTTGTGCTCCAATGGACCGTAAAGGCTTAGTTCCCAGTAGTGCAGCACCAGGGAGGCGTTTTGCAGTGTGAATGTATGTCTGGATCCCGTATTATTATTATCCTAAGTATTATTATTGCAAAGTATTACACTGCTCCCACCCAGCTGCTATTTAATACCACCCGGCTGGCAACATTTTCTGGGGTGAACACTGCTGGTATTGTAATGCTCACCCTCGATGTGTCTGGATCAGACGGCTCAAGTAGTACAGAGTCCAGTAAGTTCCACTCCGGCAGAATACAAATCTCTGTATTTGTTTTGTGCTAATCACGGAAAGCAGCAACCACATGAGGCACAAGCTCGATGTCAATGTCTGAACGCTTTAGCAAACACCATCATCATCCCTTTAAACGTCCAAAAACATTTTCCACAACCATCTGAGCTGAGAGTAAGGGTAACGGGCATTTGCTCCAGAGAAAGTTGATGGTGCTGGGTGAAGTCCTTCATCAGCCATCAACGCAAAGGGTAGGCAGCATCCCCGATGATGTGCACTGGGATCTCCACACCATTCACAGTCTTTGACTTCAGCAAAGCAAGAAACAGTTTTAAATATCTAATATATGGATGGTCTGCTTACATGTAATAATGCATACAATAATATAGCCTGCACTGTGGAAGAATTGACAAAAAATATATATATTTCATTTTTTCCAGCCAATAACAGCTCCTCTTTAGAATGATTGACAGTTGCTTGAAAAGGCAGACCCATGAAATTCATGGCACATGTGAAACGGTCAGACACAGGTATTTTCCAGGGAATAACATGGGTTGAAATTCCTGTGTTTTTTAAGGGTGCTGATGTGAAAGTAGTAAACTTACAGTTGACAATGAAGAGCCATGGTGATCTGAATTAAAATATCCTATAAGAGATAAGCAGTTACTTTGTTTGTGTGCTGTTGCAATAATATACTGTGTGAATACAGTGAATATTGTTTAATTAAATATGTTGGTCACATACATAAAAAAAAAAATCACACCTTGTAGCTGCCAACTAGATCATGCCTTGTAAGACTGGTTTAACGAGTCACAGTTTTACTCACTCTTTCGTAACTGAGGAAAAAATAGACTAGATAATCCTATAATTGAAGCAGTCACACAAAAAAATTGACTGGAAGAACCTAATGTAATTTCTAATCCATGGTTATCTTGGAAGAATTACAATATGACATAACGAGGCATAAAATGCTATCACTGATCACAGTGATTCACACTATCTTACTCAGGTGATCAAGTGTTTATCCTGTATTTACAAACCAACTATGGAAATACAATAAACCTGTGAAAATATTACAGGAATATTCATATTTCCTACACATATATGTAATACAAGATAGTTAGGGACTTGTGTTAGCAAATCTGAGCCTGCTGTTGGGAAGCCAAAAATTTTAAAAATGTTATGTTATGTTATGTTATGTTAAAGTGATCAAGTTTAGCAGAACTACAAAAAGGCAGCTCAGCCGAACTTGCAAAGAGCTTTGGAAATTTAGCAATCAGATTCCACAGGCAGCGGACCAAAACACCGCACTAAACCATATTTACAAAGTAATATCCAGAACACCAACTGGTTAAAAAAGGCACTGGGGGCCTGATCCAGACCTCAACATATGCACAATAGCATAGCTTATCTCTAAACTTTTTCAGTGCACATGCCCAGAACAAATGTGTACACAATTACTGTGATTCAGACCCGCACACAAGTCATGGGCATACTAACACAACTAGCCCAATCCAGACCCAGTTGCAGATGTAGGTGTACACCGAGGCATTTACTTAAGACAAAGGGCTTGTCACAGAAACATTAAAAGTCTCATAGGCCCATAAGAAGACCCGTACTTGTGAGGAGAATGCAGGGAGTGTACACTCCTCTCACACGTATGGAATTCTGTATCTCAAATTCCGTATATTAGCCTCCAAGTCAAATGTACAGATTTTATTTGTAGTCCAGTCGGTCCTATGTATCCAAGTAAATTCAATTTTTCTGGAGGAAATGGTTGGGTTGAGACATTTCTACATATTTGATGGGGATGCCCATACACTGATTCTGGAAGGCAGTCGTTGAACTGATTATTAGTATTGCGGGTATTCAGGTCCCTTTTGATCCTGATATTCAGACAAGCTTATACTGCATATTACCAGTGAAACAACATTTTTAATTACAAAATCTTGGAAATCCCCTGCACCTCTTGCTATGTCTAGGATCTGGAATATATTTCAAGTCTTCTGAATAATACCCTTCACAATATTATACGGTTTGTGATCATTAGTCTTTATATATTAACACCCCTGGTTTGCAGCATACAGCCTACATCAGGGTTTATTACAATAGTAGTACAACCATATTATACAGGGGGTTCTCCATCCCTCCGCTGCACATTATTTAGTCTTCCCTCTTTCTATCTTTCCCTTCTGAGTTATTTTCCAATATGTTTCTTGTTAAATAACATTTTGAAAAAATTTGAAGGCACAAATGTCCCGACTCCAACCTCTCCTGAGGGTATGTGACCACCTGCTCTGTTCTACAATGACTAATTTCCCATTAGCCTTACAAGCCACTCAAAACTGAGGAATTTGCCACCACAATTCTAGCGCACAGTGTACTAACTGGTTTTTGGTTCCTCCATTTCACAAATCTATCACAATAATCAGAATTATCATCAGCTCAAAATGATCTCTTATGTTACCACTATGTAGCATTTAAGAACCTGTTGATCTGACACTTGAATGAACACAGAGACATAAACTTATTAATTAATATTTAACATGAAAATAATTCACAATACTTTTTTTACAAAAAAAATTATAATTTTTTTTATCAGATGCAAATAGTTTCTTATAAAATAAAAGTAGATGAAAATGCAAAATAAGGTCACATACACCAAAGGATACTTTCTGTGCTGGGACTAGCACATTTCTTTCAGCTTAAGAAATCCCACGAAATTAACAATTTTAGAATTTTACATCAACATTTTAAAGCCACTCTACACTCTCCTTCCCTTAATAGGTCTTTTTAGATTTGAGTATTTTGGACCTAACTGCACACTAGGAATTTGAGTATGGTTTTATTTCGTTGCTGGTCCAGATTAGACTGTCTCCCCTGCATTTGACGGTGGTCCTGCTCTTGTCCACACCTACTCTGTGGCCACATGGAGCGCGGCTTGCCCGTCTAGTGGTCCGGTCATCTTCCTGGGCCACTTTGTGGCGAGATCTTGCCTCCCCTGTTGTATGGAGCAGGTGTCCAGCACCGATTGCCTGAGTGACTTGGCCGCGATCTTTTCTCTGGTCTGGCTTTTTCTATTGTGGCAGAGCCAGTCAGCGAGGAAGAACCTTTGGGAGTCCCCACACCGATAACTGTCATTGCGAAGTAGACAAAGACAAAAGTTGCTTTTCTTCTATCTCTATTTCGAATGACAGCCATTATAGAATTTTTTATGAATGGGTGAGGATTCGATCAGCATACAGCACTCACCCATTCCTTTTCAGAAGCCGCCAGACCGCCGGACCACCAGCAAGGTGACTAACTCTCTCCGGAGATATTTAGGCTTAAGGGGTGGTTTGGGTTAGGCTCTGCGAAAGGAAGGGTTAGGGTTAGGGTCATGGAATGGGAGGTTAGGGTCAGGCTGTGGGGAAGGGAGCCCTGGAGCACAGTGTTCAATTTTTCAGGTATCGATTGCAATGCCTCTTTGAGGCATAAGCAATCGTTTATCCAGGCAGTTTGGAACTGGCTGGGAGTGAAAGGTCCTATTGAAATAGGACCATTCGCAACGGGGACCCACACCCAGGCAGAACACCTCTGTGGGACTCCTGCCAGGCTTCTTGTTTCCCTCTCACTCAACTCTGGATTACAGTAATTTGGCTGCACTGCTGACTCTATCAGGGCATGCTATACTGATCAGGGACTGTCTTGCTGCCCAGACCTAATTGCAATCATATTCTCCATCCATACAGTGACCTTTGTAAATAAGACCTGCATTTCTTGCCCAAAGTTATATTAAGATAAATAAAATAAATAAATAAATAAATAAAAAGTTGTAAAAACCAAACAAACAAACAAACCAACAAATAAATAAAAATGTTGGGCCCATTAAATTTACAGTATGCCACAGAAAAAACTCAAGACGCCTAAAACTCCAACTCCAATCCACTTCACCTTATGAGGCCTAATTCAAACTTAAGAAGGAGCTTGAAATTAAGGACCGTATGCAGAGCTTTCTCTGCACTGCAGTTAGAGACATGGAACATACATGCAGGCAGTATAGTGGCCATCCCTTCCCTCTCAGTTCCTCTCCTGGTTCCTACCCTGCTCCTTGGAGTCCTAGCCTGTTACAGAGAGGCCATTCATGACTCATGGCAGAGAAAAGCATAAAAAGATTTTTTCAGTGGTGAAAATACTGAATCACCATCAAAATGACCACGGGTCACCATTAATGCAAGACCCTCACCCTAACCATCTCCATGTAGTGGAAACACCAGATGAAGGTGAGTTTTCTGTAAAATTTGACCTGTTCACTGTGAAAAGTGCATACTCTACTCAGCAGCCAACAATCAATTTAAAATGATTGAATTGTATTTATGTAACTAGTAGTTATTGCCATTTTAAGATTATAATGATACTGTGCTTTATCTAAACCTAACATTGTGACTGGAATCTATGGATCCCGACTTCTTATGCAGTGCCCGCATCCATTATTTCCAGAACTGTGATATTTGTAACTCTGAATTTTATTGTACTTTTTTTTTTTTTAAGAAATGTTAGCAATTTCAATTTTTAGCACATACCATAATGTATAAATAATTTTTTATAGTAAAACAAACAATTAAGCTGGGGTTGGCCAGATGAAAATTAACATATCTATAGTCACTATCACAACTGTCAAAAATGACATGCAAAACATGAGAAAAGGGGGCTCCAGGCCCTATGGTAGTCCTTGGCCTTTTGCCCCATCATGAAAATTTTAGTTCCTACGCCCCTGTACATACGTCCGGATATGCGATGCAAAAATACGCACGTGAAAATTTTAATAAAAATGGGTGGAGGAAGGCATTGATATGAAGGTATGTGGGCGCAACTAACATGAATAGCACCTACGGAGGACACATACGCACTCAACTGCTGTCGGAAAGTAGTTACAAGTGGTCAATGGAGGCGGAAGTCACTGACAACAAGATCGAGATAGGGGAGTGTCATGGGTGTGAGGGGGTTTGGCCTCACAAAAGCAAAGAAAAAACGATTCCTGCTCAACATACAATAACTAACGAAACTGAAGTTGATTGGTTTATTACATATATGTTAGAAACCTTCTGTAACAAGCCAAAGGGCTTCCCTCATATTAACTATTTTCTGTTACTTCTTGAAAATTACAGTATTTAAAGGACATCTCTAATTTATATATACGTATTTCCTACAAGAGCTCTATTTAAACAATTTAAAATGTTTTAATCCTTTCAAAAAACTAATATTTTCAGAACTTTATAAAAGCATTTTAAAAGCATTGTGGGCAATTAAAGTTATCATGTTTTATGTATTACTATAGTTGTAGAAATATTGTTGAGGTTCTACACAAACGATCTCCACAACTATTTTTAGTCCTAGTGATCAAATGCATTTTAAACTCTTGTACTTTGCTATCCAAATTTATCTGACCATCTCAAAAGACATCAATTTGGTTTACTGTCTGTTGGACAATGATTAAGGGAGAGGCTTTACAAAACATACTTAATGTTTCTGCCATAGTGACAGACAAGCATGGGTGAAACTCAGGATGTCTGCCAATAAACAGCTTAACTGACGGCATCAAAACGTATTTGCTCATTGCGTTAATTTACTTTCGTGATTGAAAGAAAAAAGGGATATAGTTAAAATATAAATATTTTAACATAATTTTGTAATTGTTTCAGTTTTGCTAATTGTTTCAGTTTTAGGTCTCCTTTAACTGTAGTCTACAGGCTACTGACACTGTTTTTTTTAACCATCAATTTGTCATGTCACCACTGGATAAAATCATCTTATTTTAGTTTTAAAGACCTTTGAACCTGTCTACAAGTGTTCTGCAACTGACATGTAAAAATGTTGCATACTGCATTTGCTTACACCTGTTAAACAACACAAGTATTGCATTTCTAAAAGATTCATCTCTTGATCAGTTTTGCTCAACATCTACTTTTCATATAATATAATACAAAGTCACAACAACCCAACACTTTAATTACCTTTATTAGTTTTAGTATTTATTTTTTGTGATCAACTCCTTTAACAAGGATTTATAAATATTTTTAAGTTTAGATGTAAACTGATAAAATATTTCACATCATTAGAACATTAGAATATATCTGTAAAGTATTAAAATAATTGAATTAAGAAAAGGTTTAGAAAACTGTAATCATTTTTTTTTTTGGACATTTGTTCTTATAGTTTTTATTTTGTATCGCATTCAGAATTATTATAAAAAAATATAATGAAATAAAACAACAACTGTAATTGTTGTTTGATATTTAATATAAAGGGTAAATCATAATTAAATGTATTTTAAAGGTGTAAAAATATGTCCCAATTAAAAGTAGTAACTTTGAGCTGTATAAATTAGGCAAGAGATGGATCAATAGTGGACACGTGTACTTTAAATACACAGCTTTAAGATGCATCTGATTTTGATTTGCATTTATTTTTTTGAAATGTTCTTTACGTCCTCTGTCTGTAATGCTGGGTACACACTTGTAAGATCTCCCCAGCTCCTGACAAAACTGCCAGAGAAATCGTGTAGCATGTATCACATTCATTAGCCCAATTCACTGCCCAATCCACTATACAATGATCATCCCGATTGTTGTATACTGTGTAACCCAATTAAATGTAAGCAAAACCAAAATATTTTCTAGCATTAAAAAGAAATAAATATTTTTAATTTGATTTGGGTTGTCCAGCTGCAGATCAGCTTTTTTTTTTGGTCGTCCTGACTTTGAATAAGTCTTTCTATCTATGCCATATGTACAGATTATGAACAGAAAGAACATGAAAACTAAATCAAATGCATCTGAAAGCTCTACTTATATTTCCTGCTTAGCTAAAACTGTGAATTTGTAAAATGATGATTATGACTGATTTGTATTTGTATTTAGTGTAATTATAGATTTCATGTGACAGGCACTTTAAGATGCAGGTATTCTGCAGATGCATGTATTTAAGTATATATTTAGATATATATAGTAACTTATGAAAGTGAAGAAAATATGCTTCTGGCACAATGCCATATGTGTTACACACTGCAGGAGTAAAACCTAGAAGCGTGTGAAGTTCCCTGTCTAGGTTCTATGTGCCTGGTTTCCCTCAGCTGCAGGATAATCATCTGGAGGTGTGTCTGATTACTGCAGCTGATTGGAAAAGAGGACTTTAAATAGCCTTATGCCGGGAAGTTTGATTATCAGTTATAGGGTCTGGTTTCCTGCGTTTGCCTGCTGTCTGATCGTGCTCTTGCTTTGTATCTGGTTGTGTATTTATTCCCTCTGTCTATTCCTGGTGTTATCTCTTGCTCTCCTTGTGCCCTCCGTTCCTCTGTTTGCCTGCTCCTGTACCTGTGTGAAGTGCACGGAGTAAGTAGGTTGCTGCTCATGCTGGCGGCTTCTGCCCAGGGTTCCGGCCAGCTTCCTCTCAGCTGAGTGGTGTGTGTGCTTGAGATCTCACACTGTCCATTCCTGTCGGGTGAGTGATACCATCTGCTCCTCTCCTGTGTGTGCACACTGCATCTGCCATCTCGCAGGGTGCAGGAGTCTGCCTTTTGCACTTCTTCTGTTGTTGATACCACTCAGTGTTTACCATCTCACCTGTGTTACTCTCTGTAACTTTCTCTCCAGCCTCTGTTGCTACCGCTGTGTGTTCCATCTCTCAGTGTGTGCTTGTGAGCGTGTATATACCACTGTGTGTTCCACCTCTCAGTGTGTACCAGTGAGCATGAGTCAGCCCACTGGACTCTGCTCCCCGGTATTGCGGTGTGCTGTGTTCCATCTGTCAGCGTGTCCGTGTGATATTCCAGTACGGAGGCTATTGCATCTGCTGCATTACAGGCGCAAGGAGGCTCGTGACATGCTGGTGGTTGCTAAGTAACCACCAGCTGATACAGGATGCATGCGGCAGCGCGTTTATATAGGACTAGCTTATTACATAGAACATAGGTTTTTATATAGGACTAGCTTATTACATAGAACATAGGTTTTTATATAGGACTAGCTTATTACATAGAACATAGGTTTTTATATAGGACTAGCTTATTACATAGAACATAGGTTTTTATATAGGACTAGCTTATTACATAGAACATAGGTTTTTATATAGGACTAGCTTATTACATAGAACATAGGTTTTTATATAGGACTAGCTTATTACATAGAACATAGGTTTTTATATAGGACTAGCTTATTACATAGAACATAGGTTTTTATATAGGACTAGCTTATTACATAGAACATAGGTTTTTATATAGGACTAGCTTATTACATAGAACATAGGTTTTTATATAGGACTAGCTTATTACATAGA
Organism: Limnodynastes dumerilii; assembly: GCA_011038615.1. Taxonomy (NCBI): domain Eukaryota; kingdom Metazoa; phylum Chordata; class Amphibia; order Anura; family Limnodynastidae; genus Limnodynastes; species Limnodynastes dumerilii. Next base: position 37,179 of record WWET01006970.1, on the reverse strand, counting down.
ACATAGGTTTTTATATAGGACTAGCTTATTACATAGAACATAGGTTTTTATATAGGACTAGCTTATTACATAGAACATAGGTTTTTATATAGGACTAGCTTATTACATAGAACATAGGTTTTTATATAGGACTAGCTTATTACATAGAACATAGGTTTTTATATAGGACTAGCTTATTACATAGAACATAGGTTTTTATATAGGACTAGCTTATTACATAGAACATAGGTTTTTATATAGGACTAGCTTATTACATAGAACATAGGTTTTTATATAGGACTAGCTTATTACATAGAACATAGGTTTTTATATAGGACTAGCTTATTACATAGAACATAGGTTTTTATATAGGACTAGCTTATTACATAGAACATAGGTTTTTATATAGGACTAGCTTATTACATAGAACATAGGTTTTTATATAGGACTAGCTTATTACATAGAACATAGGTTTTTATATAGGACTAGCTTATTACATAGAACATAGGTTTTTATATAGGACTAGCTTATTACATAGAACATAGGTTTTTATATAGGACTAGCTTATTACATAGAACATAGGTTTTTATATAGGACTAGCTTATTACATAGAACATAGGTTTTTATATAGGACTAGCTTATTACATAGAACATAGGTTTTTATATAGGACTAGCTTATTACATAGAACATAGGTTTTTATATAGGACTAGCTTATTACATAGAACATAGGTTTTTATATAGGACTAGCTTATTACATAGAACATAGGTTTTTATATAGGACTAGCTTATTACATAGAACATAGGTTTTTATATAGGACTAGCTTATTACATAGAACATAGGTTTTTATATAGGACTAGCTTATTACATAGAACATAGGTTTTTATATAGGACTAGCTTATTACATAGAACATAGGTTTTTATATAGGACTAGCTTATTACATAGAACATAGGTTTTTATATAGGACTAGCTTATTACATAGAACATAGGTTTTTATATAGGACTAGCTTATTACATAGAACATAGGTTTTTATATAGGACTAGCTTATTACATAGAACATAGGTTTTTATATAGGACTAGCTTATTACATAGAACATAGGTTTTTATATAGGACTAGCTTATTACATAGAACATAGGTTTTTATATAGGACTAGCTTATTACATAGAACATAGGTTTTTATATAGGACTAGCTTATTACATAGAACATAGGTTTTTATATAGGACTAGCTTATTACATAGAACATAGGTTTTTATATAGGACTAGCTTATTACATAGAACATAGGTTTTTATATAGGACTAGCTTATTACATAGAACATAGGTTTTTATATAGGACTAGCTTATTACATAGAACATAGGTTTTTATATAGGACTAGCTTATTACATAGAACATAGGTTTTTATATAGGACTAGCTTATTACATAGAACATAGGTTTTTATATAGGACTAGCTTATTACATAGAACATAGGTTTTTATATAGGACTAGCTTATTACATAGAACATAGGTTTTTATATAGGACTAGCTTATTACATAGAACATAGGTTTTTATATAGGACTAGCTTATTACATAGAACATAGGTTTTTATATAGGACTAGCTTATTACATAGAACATAGGTTTTTATATAGGACTAGCTTATTACATAGAACATAGGTTTTTATATAGGACTAGCTTATTACATAGAACATAGGTTTTTATATAGGACTAGCTTATTACATAGAACATAGGTTTTTATATAGGACTAGCTTATTACATAGAACATAGGTTTTTATATAGGACTAGCTTATTACATAGAACATAGGTTTTTATATAGGACTAGCTTATTACATAGAACATAGGTTTTTATATAGGACTAGCTTATTACATAGAACATAGGTTTTTATATAGGACTAGCTTATTACATAGAACATAGGTTTTTATATAGGACTAGCTTATTACATAGAACATAGGTTTTTATATAGGACTAGCTTATTACATAGAACATAGGTTTTTATATAGGACTAGCTTATTACATAGAACATAGGTTTTTATATAGGACTAGCTTATTACATAGAACATAGGTTTTTATATAGGACTAGCTTATTACATAGAACATAGGTTTTTATATAGGACTAGCTTATTACATAGAACATAGGTTTTTATATAGGACTAGCTTATTACATAGAACATAGGTTTTTATATAGGACTAGCTTATTACATAGAACATAGGTTTTTATATAGGACTAGCTTATTACATAGAACATAGGTTTTTATATAGGACTAGCTTATTACATAGAACATAGGTTTTTATATAGGACTAGCTTATTACATAGAACATAGGTTTTTATATAGGACTAGCTTATTACATAGAACATAGGTTTTTATATAGGACTAGCTTATTACATAGAACATAGGTTTTTATATAGGACTAGCTTATTACATAGAACATAGGTTTTTATATAGGACTAGCTTATTACATAGAACATAGGTTTTTATATAGGACTAGCTTATTACATAGAACATAGGTTTTTATATAGGACTAGCTTATTACATAGAACATAGGTTTTTATATAGGACTAGCTTATTACATAGAACATAGGTTTTTATATAGGACTAGCTTATTACATAGAACATAGGTTTTTATATAGGACTAGCTTATTACATAGAACATAGGTTTTTATATAGGACTAGCTTATTACATAGAACATAGGTTTTTATATAGCACTAGTTTATTACATAGAACATAGGTTTTTATATAGCACTAGTTTATTACATAGAACATAGGTTTTTATATAGCACTAGTTTATTACATAGAACATAGGTTTTTATATAGCACTAGTTTATTACATAGAACATAGGTTTTTATATAGCACTAGTTTATTACATAGAACATAGGTTTTTATATAGCACTAGTTTATTACATAGAACATAGGTTTTTATATAGCACTAGTTTATTACATAGAACATAGGTTTTTATATAGCACTAGCATATTACATAGAACATAGGTTTTTATATAGCACTAGCTTATTACATATAACTATACAATTATGTTTAAACATTTTAAAAACCAGACTGGGTGATAACAAATTCAGCTTTGGAAGTGACCTGCTTACAGGCTTACATTCTAGGGTCCAAATTCAAACTTTATAAAATAAGAAAATTTACATATGGGCAAAACCATGTTTTATTTCAAAAGGGGTCAAATGCATTTTATACTTTGTAGACAGGGAGAATACTTTGGTCTGTTTATTAAACACATATTCTGGCTAGCTTTACTTTTACAGTCATTTAGATTTGGAATATGAAATATTACCTCTCAACTATAATAATGGACTGGATTCAGATTTAAGAAGCTTTTCCACGGCCATTTTTTGCTATTTACATTCCGACTGACGCCTACTTTTTAATAATCCGTCCGACCTTTCATTTTCCCTTTTTTTGTTGTACAGAATTTTCTTACGCATCATTCCAATCACGCTTCGCAACTCCATGGTCTGCACATGCGCACTAAATAGAAATCACCCCACTTACGCATTTTGCTTTCGTAAATTACCAGACATTCTTCATTCTGAATATGGTCCAATGTTTGCAGCTGATACAAATGTTCCTCTTCCACAATTCAGCATTGTTTTGCCCACCTATTTTTCTGTTATTTTCAACCTTTTCTTCTGGTCCGATATTACTAAATATAATACATAACATAATATTAGGATAATACACTTCTCTAGTGTGCAGACAATGTGTTTCAGCGTGACTGAGCATGTGAAAAGATGTCAATAGCACTTTAAATGCCCCTTGCTCCAATTCACACTTGCATACCTAAAAATGAGTGTGAAAGCAGCGCAAGTTGTTGTTACCTGACAGACAGCACCTGAGATTTGTGTCCTAACTAGGCAAGTATTTTTTTTATTATTCAACCTAATAGACTGGAAGTGATAGCTTTGTTTTGCTGCCATAGAATGTTTCCTGGCTGGAGGTTTTCATTTGCTGTTCTGAGTCTGATTGGTGTGAAATGACCTGATTAAAACTGCGTTTTCCCTGTGCCTTGTACTGTAATGGAGAGGGACTAGAAAACAACAAGTATTTTTGTTTGTAGATTTTTCTCTAATAATTTAAGATGCAGAGTTTGAAGGAATATTAATGCTGCATTATGTTTATTAAGCAAGATGTCAAAACATCTATAGACAGAAGAACTAAGTGATCTCTGTTTCTTGGAGAAGTAACTAGAGAAGTCGTTATGAGAAATTGTAAAATCCAAACCTGGCCTAACATAGGGGTTCAGTTGAGTGATTTCTTGGATTTAATCCTGAGCAACTGTTTTCTAATCATGTCATTTATCAAGCTTAAAAGTCCTATTTCTAGTTCTTCTTAATCAGTGTCCAATCTTACTCCAAAGCCAAAAATTACCAAAATAAAAAAACCCTTTAATTGCCTGTTGAGTTTTATTTTGTTGCGTAGAAAAGTTATCAAAAATTTTTAAAGTCTCGCAAATTCTGATGCTTTAGACATTGCTTAATATTTCATATACATTTTTTTGTCAATGTAAAACATTTGCTGTACCCGTGTTACTTGGGGGGAAGTTACAAGTACAGGAAAAGGAAATTATTTCACATCACATAACCATGGTGAATCACACATATAAATTTACATTTGGTAAAGTGACAGTGCACAGTCATCAAAGCTACAAACATAATAAAGATGTATAAGGGAACAAACAAGGTTTTAAGGAAAACGGCACAAATCAGAAGACAATTGATGTTACTTTAGAATAAAGGTGCTTTCTGTCATAATTTTTTATTATAATTCTAATGACAAATGTAAATAAATTACTTGTGTAACTGTGATTTGTGTGCATTTCCATTTATTACAATGCTAGAAAGGTAAACTTTCAAAATCTCTTTTACACTTTTTTTTTCTTACTTATACAATCAAAACAAGATATACATGGTTTCCTCAGTAATATGTTATGTGCATTAAACCTGTTTAATGCTATAGAAATAAAGACATTTTGGCCACTGTTTTATCTTGTTTGGTCATAGGCTATGCAGGTTTATAGCAAGCTGGCTTCCAATGAAATTAAACTCCTGCGGCCAAGTTAATTAGAGGGTGGGCGATGTATGAGAAAAAATCTGCCAGCTGTCGACCTGCTTTAAAATACTGAGTGACGATTGACTTGCTGAGTGCCCAACACTATAAGTGGATATTCTTAGAAGAATCACAAGGGACGTTATTCTTTGAGAGCAATCTTGGATTCTACTTTGTTGTGGATCCAGCATCTTAAGTACAAAATATGAAATCAGATAAAGGTGGTCACACACCTTTTTTTTTAAGTTTTGTTTTAAGTTGTGTAAAGCCCTGGAAATACTATAATGGAGAGAGTTTATGACTGATAATATATTGTATAAAATATCAAAAAAAGAAAAAGTGCTGGCACTTCCCCTCGTTATAAAACGCAGCTGTCAATAGTGGGGCCTATCCCACCAAAAAAGACAAATCCAAATATAAAACAGACAGCGCTGAAATATAAACTAAATTATCTTATATGTATTAGCTTGTGATAGCTGAAAAAGAGCAACAATGGTGCAATAGATAAAACATTCATTTAGAAACAAATTAAAATGAATAATAGATTCCAATGTCATATAAAATATCAAGACGTGTAATGGAAACATAAAAAGTGCTATAGCAAGTGGAACAAGTTAAACTGTATAGATCAATTAATTCCTCAGTGGAAAATAGATATCATATCGGTCCATGGAAGAGATTAAATAGTCATGTAAGCAGAATAGAAATAGAGGCTATGCTAGGACATAAACAAAATTACTTAGGACAGTGGCAGTCCTCTTCATTCAGTCCAAATTTACGTCCCATTTTATCTTTCAAGGTGTCGGGTGGCCAGCCTGGCGCAGCCTACGCATCAGATGTAATGTGTAAAGCACGATCAGTTGTTAGATAGGAACTCTGCTTTCAGAGCACAATCAGCTGTTAGATATGATTATAAATTATATATGATACCAGTAATCTGCAAAATATGGGTATTTAGATATAGCTGCTCCTTACAACATTTACAGTAAAATAAATCTTAACAAACCAAAGGCCCTATGGGGGTGATTCAGAGATGCGATTGTGAAAAGATCGCAAATATACGCACCTTAGCTAAGATCTTAGCAGGTTACAGCCCACTGCATAAACAGTCACTCCCCTTGCAAACAGCGGTGGATCTTAAACTTAGACCACCATTGACTAACCCTAACTCTGCGCTGTCATTTGGGATCTTAAGTGACGTAGTAGCGTTTATTTAAGATCCTAAGTGTCAGCCCGCGCCCACTTTCCCTCATTTCCCTGCCTCCCCCCGCCCATTTCCATGCAAATCCTTAAGATCTTAAAGATTCGCAGCACTTAAGATCTTAAGTGCTTGCGTGCGATTCAAACATCTTGCGATCGATTCAAACTTACGCTCTTAGCGAATTTACGCTCCTAATCGCTACATAGACGGCATTGCACTATTACTACGCATGCGCAGTAATGCAAATTTTCTAAGATCCTAAATATACGCTCCTAAGTGCCGTGGAAATTGTATCTCTGAATCAGCCCCTATATGCGCTAAACCATAACCCAGTCTGATAAATGTGGTGCAGGAATTCCTCCATCTATAGCTTCGATTGGGTAAATCAGTGGTTCCCAACCTTTTTTATACTGAGAGCCTCTGCAGTTTTTTCTTCCTCTGGGAACCTCCAAATGTTTTGCAGCACTTCATGAGATTTAAAAGACAGTAAATACTTAATCTCAAGGGTATTATCAAAAGAGTTTACAATGGGGATAGATAATAGCATAACTATAACAATAGCATGACTTTTAAGGATTACTTTGTAAGAAGCTAACTGCAAGACCACTGAAAGAGAGGAGCTTACATAGAAAAGAATTACAGGGTGCCTTAAATGCTGAGAGAAAAAAAACACCCAGGGAAAATTGCACTGAATGTGAATTGAAAACGTGGATGCTCCGAGTGTCTTGATTGGTTTACATTATCACTATTATTTTTCTGCAATGGGTTCTTATACCGGAATAAGTAGTGTTCAAAATGGAAGAGGGTTTGCATTCAATTGTACAGTAAGAGCGTGCTAATAAATGACTACAACATCCAAGCTTCTGATTTGTCAACATCTTAAGTAGTTTAAGTTCTAAGGCAGGGTTCCTGGGTTGGATGAAATGTGTCTCCTGCAAAGCATACCACTTGCAAGTAGTTTTGTTTGATAAATTCATGTTGGCTGCTGTTGGCATCAGGAACGTAGCTAGAGCTTCGTGGGCCCCATAGCAAAATTTTGAAGGCTCCACCCCCAACTCAAGTGGGGATGCAGCACACACTCATAAACGCAGAAAACATTAGGACATGGCTCATGACAGATATTAACCTGCAAAGCGGTGGCACGACGCAAAAGGGGCCATGGTCAACTCATTGGGGGTGTGGTCAAACAACATTGATATATATTCCACCTTAGTATGCAGTAGGTGTGATTGTGCCGCTGCGAACGGTGCAAAAGGGGCGTGGTCAACTCACTGGGGGTATGGTCAAACCACTGGGGGCGTAGTTTAAACTATTTTATATATACTTAAACAAATATACATTTATATATATTGTGATAAAGGAGCACATCACATGGAGAAAATAAAATCAAGTTCTTTTATTTTCTAGCAGGCAGACAGCATAACAGGTCAGCAACATCACCAACACCAAGTTGTTTTTGTAGTGCAGCATACAAGTGTCACAGCATAGTTCACGCAACTCTTTAGGTGTTCCAGTGGTCCCTATCATACCCCAACCCTTGGGCAGCTATTCCTCCATCAAAAGTCCTGACCCTCTGTCTCTGAAACACTTATATCAGGAGAGCACAGGTGCTGTTGATTAGCCCAAGCCTGATCACACCCAGGTTCCCTGCTGCTGCTCTAAAACCTGGTCAGGATTTTTCACATTACTCCCATGTGGAGATATGATGTCTCTGTCACACTCCACTTTACTTTCATGTGGAGGTATGCTGTCTCTGTCACACTCCTTCCAACTTAGCTTCAACCACCCTGGTGAAGCTAACAAATTTTCAGGCGAGCTTTCCACCTCGCCCCCTGATCCTCTTCCTCCTCGCTTAGCTTCACCATAGGGTTGTTTGGAGGATTAGGACCTACAAATCTCCTGGAAAGGGCATCTGAATTGAGGTGCTGATACCCCGGACGATGCCGCTCCTCTTATGGATGTTAGGATGTTATGGATGTTAGGCCAAAAAACAACGGGTCACACGAGCATTCATCTCTTTGTTCGTATGCATCCATTTCAAGGGAGCATGGTCTGTAACTAACAAAAACTCCCATCCCAACAAATAATATTTTAAGGACTCCACTCCCATTTAATTGGCAAACACTCCTGTTCTACAGTTGAATACTTGCGCACTCTGGGAAGTAATTTACGGCTAAGGTAGAGTACCTTGCTTCTCCTTACCAGTCCTGTGAAAGGACTGCCCCTAATCCTGTCCCAGAAGCATCTGTCTGCTGGAGCTTGTAAGACAGGCTCTGTACATAAAGCTCTTCTTAAGTCTTGCGAAGCGTTTTCCACTAGTCTGGACCACATTATTTTGTCTGGAGACTTTTTTTTTAAGACATTCGGTTAGTGGAGCCGCTCTAGTGGCAAAATCACATGATAACCCACTAGACCGAGAAACGTCCTAAGTTGCGACTTAAATTTGGGTTTGGGCCAAGCGAGAATTCCTTCTATCTTGCTAGGCTGAGATTTAACCTGTCTCCTGCCTACAATGAACCCCAAATATTTGGCTTCTGTCATATCAATGGCACATTTCTCAGTGTTGGCAGTAAACCCATGTTCCCTTAGAGACTTCAAAACGGCCTCTACCTTTGGTAGGTGGGATTCCCAGTCAGTGCTAAAAATTACAATGTTGTCTAAATACGCAACTGCATATTCCCTGTGGGGCCGCATTAACTTATTCATAGCTCTCTGAAGGGTTTCTGGGGCACCATGTAAACCAAACCAACCTTTTGTACTGAAATAGGCCCTTTGGGGTAGAGAAGGCTGTTTTTGCCTTAGCAGGTTCCATTAAAGGAATCTGCCAGTATCCCTTTGTCAAGTTAAACTCATCAATCTGGGGCATAAGTTACGAATCATAGCGAGAAAACTGATTTAATTTGCGGAAGTCATTATAGAATCTTACCGCAACTGACGGCTTAGGTACTAAGACAATGGGATTATTCCGGTCGCTATTTGATTCCTCTGTAACCTCTAGGTGAAGCATCTCTTCTACCTCTTGCTTTACCAGTGCCCATTTTGCCTCGGGTATGCGATATGGCTTTTGTTTGATGACTACCCCGAGTTGAGTCACAATATCATGTTGAATCATCTGTGTCTTTCACGGAATGTCAGAGAACACATCTTGGAACCTCGCTACCAAATTCACAGCTTCCTGTTTCTGCCCAGGACTAAGTGTGACTTCAACGGGTACCTGGCATTCTGGAACCTTTTTTGCTACTAAAGAGGGATGACTGGCACTTTCCTTCCAAGGTTTTAACAGGTTCACATGGTAGATTTGTACCTCCTTCCTTCTACCCTCCTGTCGAACCTCGTAATTGACCAGTCCCACCGCCTCTATGATCTCATAAGGGCCTTGCCATTGAACATATATCTTACTTCTGTAGTGTGCACAAGCACTAACACCCTGTCTCCCGATTTAAAGGACAGATTAACTGCGGTGATGTCATAACTTTGTTTCTAACGTTACTGAGCCCTTTCCTTATGTTCGTTCAGGAGTGGCGCAATCTGCCTAAGACAACCATACAATTGGGACACAAACTGAACGATATTAGGGTCCTGACAGGGTTGTTGTTCCCACCCTTCCTTTAACAAATCCAGAATCCCTCTGGATTGCCTCCCATAGAGGAGTTCAAAGGGACTAAACCCTGTAGAAGATTGGGGTACCACTCTGACCGCGAACATCAAATAAGGTAGAAGCAAATCCCAGTCTCACTTTTCTTGAGACACTGCCCTCTTTCTCATTTGTTTAAGGGTTTGATTAAACCTTTCTACTCGACCATCTGTTTGTGGGTGGTACACCGAAGTGGTAATTCTGTCTACCTTTAACAACCGGCATACCTTTAACAACCGGCATAAATCTTTCATAAGCTTAGAAACAAATGGGGTACCTTGGTCGGTTAGAACCTCCTTTGGTATTCCTAGATGGGTATATAGAATTAGTAGCTCTCTAGTGATAGTGCCAGATTTCATATTATGTAGGTGTATAGCCCCACTGACCCTATCAGATCCATACCAATTTGTTCAAAAGGCACGGAAATGATAGGGAGGGGTACCAGTGGAGCCATAAATTCTGGCCGAGGGGCCGTCTTCTGGCACACTGAGCATTCCTGACATTACCTCTTGACTGAAGCATAGATGCCTGGCCAAAAGAACCTCAACTGTATACATTGGAGTGTCTTCTGCGCCCCTAAATGGCCAAAAAATGCATATGTGCCACTTCTAACACCAACTGCTCAAGTTTTCGAGGAACTAACAATTGTTCTATTCTTTTCCCCTGGAAAGTAGTAACACGATATAGCAAATCATGTATGTAAGTAAATATGGCACACCCTCAGTTGGTAAAACAGCAATCACTCTATCATTAACCACTTTTACAGTCTCAAAGGCCTGTGCCAGATTGCTATCATCGCGTTGGTCCCGCCAAAAGTCCTGCAATTATATTTTCTCACCAACAGGGTTCCATTGGGCCTCCTGGGGTAGTCCAGTAGCTGCAGTAGTTCTCCCAGATGCCAAGCTTTGGTAGTCTCTGCTCTCTGGCCCATGACACGCCTGAGTGGCTGACTGTTTGTCAGTGTTATGCCATGTAACCAGTTCCTGTAGCAACGGGAAGTCACGGCCCAGGATTAGCGAATAAGGAGGTTAAGAGGTCACTGCAGCCACCAACTTCAATGGCCAGTCTTGTACAGTCATCGGTAAATACACACGTGGGCACTCCTCAATGTCGCCATGGCCACATACCACTCTGACAGGTGGCAGGACCTTATCGGCACCTGGAGGGACCAGGTTGGCGGCCAGCATGGTGAGCTCACTACCAGTATCTACCAGTGCCCAGATCTCTCAGCCCTCCAACTGTACCATCATCCGGAACAGGGTGGATTCTGCCTGGGATACACCCGCAGTCACCATGCTGACCATCGGTTGAGCCGCCTTTCCTGCACTGCAATCCATCGGCTCTCCCCATCGTATAGTTTCAGTCCTTAGTGCACCCCCAACATATAGTTTCAGTCCTTAATGCAGCCCCCTCATATAGTTTCAGTCATTAGTGTAGCCCCCTTATATAGTTATAGTCCTTAGAATAGCCGCTCATATAGTTTTAGTCCTTAGTGTAGCCCCCTCATATAGTTTCAGTCCTTAGTGCAGCCCCTTCATACAGTTTCAGTCCTTAGTGCAGCCCCCTCATATAGTTTCAGTCCTTAGTGCAGCCCCTCATATAGTTTCAGTCCTTAGTACAGCTCCTCATATAGTTTTAGTTCTTAGTGTAGCTCCCTCATATAGTTTCAATCCTTAGTGCAGCCCCCTCATACAGTTTCAGTCCTTAGTGCAGCCCCCTTATATAGTTTCAGTCCTTTGTGGGACATAGTACGCGTAAAATGTTGGAGCAATTTGAAGGTTATCATCTTCATAATCATCAATGGTAACGTTTATACTGACAACTTTTGTAAGTCTTCTAATCTTTCTAACTCTGGATCCGAATAAAACCAGAATGGAAGCTGCTCAATCAATTTATTAAGTAAATGTTAAACAGGTGCATGAAAGGCAGGGGGTTAACCTGCTAGCCACAGAAACAAAGGGAAAAATTGCCCCAGCACTCTGCCATAAACCAGTAACAAACTATACTGTTCTATCTGTAAAATAAAACACAGAAATGTTCGTTACGCATATTTGTACAAATATGAGGTAAGCCACCAGCCACCGTCAAGGCCTTTCTGTATATGGTGGTCCTAACTCTAACAATGAGAGTCCCAGTATTGGGTCCCATATATATGTTTATAAATTGAGAGCCAACTTACCTAGAAGACACCCCTTAAGGTCTCCAAAATGGCTGCTGTGGATCAGCTCCCCCTGTCAGCAACTGATCCCAGACATGCCCACAAACAGAATAAAACCAGAATGGAAGCTGCTCAATCAATTTATTAAGTAAATGTTAAACAGGTGCATGAAAGGCAGGGGGGTAACCTGCTAGCCACAGAAACAAAGGGAAAAAATTGCCTCAGCACACTGCCATAAACCAGTAACAAACTATACTGTTCTATCTGTAAAATAAAACACAGAAATGTTCGTTACGCATAATTGTACAAATATGAGATAAGCCACCAGCCACCGTCAAGGCCTTTCTGTATATGGTGGTCCTAACTCTAACAATGAGAGTCCCAATGTTGGGTCCCATATATATGTTTATAAATTGAGAGCCAACTTACCTAGAAGACACCCCTTAAGGTCTCCAAAATGGCTGCTGTGGATCAGCTCCCCCTGTCAGCAACTGATCCCAGACATGCCCACAAACAGAATAAAACCAGAATGGAAGCTGCTCAATCAATTTATTAAGTAAATGTTAAACAGGTGCATGAAAGGCAGGGGGGTAACCTGCTAGCCACAGAAACAAAGGGAAAAAATTGCCTCAGCACACTGCCATAAACCAGTAACAAACTATACTGTTCTATCTGTAAAATAAAACACAGAAATGTTCGTTACGCATAATTGTACAAATATGAGATAAGCCACCAGCCACCGTCAAGGCCTTTCTGTATATGGTGGTCCTAACTCTAACAATGAGAGTCCCAATATTGGGTCCCATATATATGTTTATAAATTGTTTATTTAAAACTATACTCACCGTAGATCCTACTTGCTCCTTATTTTAGGATATCCTGATATATTTTACCCAAGCATGTGGGAGGTTATTCCACTTATCAAACACCCTTTCAGTAAAGTCATTTTTCTGCATATTTCCTCTGTCTCTACCTCCCTCCAGTTTATATGCTGTTTAGATGATATGCCAGAAGCTGCTATCATATCTCCTTTTCATCCTTCCTTTGTATTTTTTTTTCTTTTTTTAATACATGCCTATCGGACTTAAACAAGGAATCATTACTGAAGTTGTATTCCCATCTGGATCTCATCTAAACCTTTAATCAATTGCCTGGAGTTTTACAGACCGCAGAAAGCGTTAATTTTTATGTAACCGTCTAAATCATGCCCAATGGGACAGGTTCTGAAAAAAGCACCAGAAAACGCAGTGGAAGCAGTAACCAGATACGACAAATTATATTATAATAGTACAAAAATTGCTGTGCTAGAATAGAAGAAAAGAAGAGCAATCAGGGGAGGACAGAAAATGATATGAAGGGGATGCATTTACCGGCACGAAGGGCTGGTTTTCTAGAATAATGCAGGCGATCGGCATACTTACCCATTCATTTTACGAAAGTCGCTGGACACGTCACACCTGCCGCACACCTGACCAGAGAAGTGAGTAACACTCTCCAGGGACTTTTAGGGGTAGGCTCTGGGGAAGGGAGGGTTAGGGTTAGGGTAATGAATGAGGTGGATTAGGGTCAGCCTGCAGGTAGGGGAGTCTTAGTGTTAGGCTATGGTAAGGGGAACATCGATTGCGAGGACCGGATTCACAGATCCGGTGTGAATTAGGTACAGACATACCCGCACCCAACTCATCCTGCCCCTTAGTGTAGTGTAGCCCCTCATATAGTTTCAGTCCTTAGTGTAGTCCCTCATATAGTTTCAGTCCTTAGTGTAGTCCCTCATATAGTTTCAGTCCTTAGTGCAGCCCCTCATATAGTTTCTTAGTGCACCCCCCTCATATACACACCCGCTGTGACTCCTGGAAAAGGAGTCCGACGGGAAAAATAGCAGTGGTCTTTACTATTGTGAGTTTAGTAGGACTCATGCCCTAAGGCTCCGATTGCGCCCACATCAGCCCACATCATCAATGGTAACATTTATACTGACAACTTTTGTAAGTCTTTTAATCTTTCTAAATCTGGATCCGGTACTATGGACCAGATTCAGAGATGCGTTTTTTCCAAAGTAAGCAATTATACGTGCACATGTAGCAAGCCAGCAGTCACCAACACCCATGACACTCCCCTCTCATGGTCGAGCATTCATAGACTTACACCTCCATAGAGCACTTCTAACTTTACGTGTGTACATACATGCGTATATGTATTTCGTACGTGCGTTCAATCTAACCGCACCAACAAAGGCTCATTTAACTTTTCCAGTACGTTACTCAACTCTCTCAATTCTGTTTTTTTATTTTTATCCTCCTGCATTGAGCAATGTTACTTATCTGCCCTATGAAAAATATTTTGGGGGTTTGAGGAACTCTGTCATAATAGTGTAGTTTTTGTATGTTGCAAATGTTATATAGAAAGCATCTATTTGTCTATAACAACAGTTTACCTCCTGCTGATTCACTGTCAGGAGAACATCTGAGTGACCATCCTTATATGCTGCATGTGACTCACCCCTACTATTAAAGCAATATCTGTCATTAAACATGCTTTATAAAATGTAAAGGAAAAGCTTTATGTAAACATCAAGTTTCTGTTCTAATAATTTTTCTTTCTTGTGCACATTTGACTACCAGTTAATTACTTGGGGCCTGATTCAGAGATGCGATTTCCACGGCACTTAGGTGCGTATATTTAAGATCCTAGAAGATTCGCAAAACTGCGCATGCGTAGTAATAGTGCAACGCCGTTTACATAGCGGTTAGGAGCGTAAGTTCGCTAAGAGCGTAAGTTTGAATCGCACGCAAGCACTTAAGATCTTAAGTGCAGCGAATCTTTAAGATCTTAAGGATTTGCATGGAAATGGGCGGGGGGAGGCAGGGAAATGAGGGAAAGTGGGCGAGGACTGACACTTAGGATCTTAAATGAACGCTCCCACGTCCCTTAAGATCCCAAATGACAGCGTATAGTTAAGGCAAGTCAATGGTGGTCTAAGTTTAAGATCCACCGCTGTTTGCAAGGGGAGTGTCTGTTTATGCAGTGGGCTGGAACCTGCTAAGATCTTAGCAAAGGTGCGTATATTTGCGATCTTTTCGCAATCGCATCTCTGAATCAGCCCCTTGAACTTTAAGTTGCGCATGGCCTCACATTTAAAATCCATATTGATATCATCTGCAAACAACAGTAAGCCAAGGACTATATTAAAATGTTTATTACAACAATTATAAGCAATTAATTTTATGAGTCAAATCCATGTGTCTGTAACTAATAGATCTTTATGGACCAAGCTACAGTTTTCCATTATAGTATTCATGCAGCTAGAATAGTATTGTTCTTAAGGTTAGAAATCATGTGACCAGACCCAATAACAGTTATTGACTGGACAGGAACCAGTGTGGATGCCCAGAGGCATAACACAGGAACCAGGTAAGTGAATTCAGGGTTATTGTGCCCCATATATTCTGAGCATTGGTTGAAATGGAAAATTTGGCATAATCATGTAAAAGTAAATGTACCCAAAGTGGCAAGGCAACTCCCATGACACCCCTCTCGTTCTTACTGATACTGATGATGACGTGACGTCCATAGCTACCTTAACTCTCCATGCTGATCTTTGTGCATACTTTGCAAACCCAGCCCATACTGCCCTAATTAAATGCCCCCCACCCACTTTTCTTAACTTCCTACTAACGGATTAGTGGCACACTCCCTCTTACGGCTCTCATTAGAAACAGAGTTGAACTCCATGCGTAACGGGTTTCAATGTGTAACATCTAGATTACACATGTGCAATACACAAAAAAATCGACAAAATATGCACACGGCACGCATATATTTAGGTACAGTATATTATTAAGTCTAAATCTGTCCCCTTGTCTCCATGGAGAATTATAAATTTGTGATGAAATATAATTAGTGCCCAAGCGAAATATAACTGAAAATATTGCTCTGTGATGAGATACAACAGATAAGGAGTGAAATATAACAAATAAAAACAAGTATTGGGGGTTATTTGAAATGCAGATGGAGCCTCTTATATAATATACTTGGCCCAATGGAGTGATTCACCAACTCATAAGGATGGCAATTGCATTGACCTGGTGTTCTCTAAAATATGCTTAGTCTTTGATCTTACTAACGCCCCTCACTCTCTGTCAGACCATCACCTTACCACCTGCAAACTGTCCCCAACTAGTTCTACCTCTTTGCTGTCTAACTCTATCAAACCTTCGCTTACCTGCAGAAATCTGAATGCTATTAATATCAATCAACTTTCTCAATTGGTCCAACAACTACTGTTTCCAATTCATAACTTCTACTCTACTGATTTGGCAGTATCTCACCTTAACCAAACCCTAGCAGCTGCGCTTGATCAAGTCGCTCCTGCTACCCCTTTTGCACCACAGAGACATCAGTGTCAGCCATGGCACACAAACGACACTCAAAATCTTAAAAGACTCTCCCGCAAAGCAGAACATTGTTAGCACAAATCCCGTTCTTCCCATGACTTTTTAACTTACACAAGTTATCACACTTATCGAAATGCTCTGGACAAAGCCAAACAATCTTACTTTGAAACTCTAATTTCTACTCAGGTCTCTAACCCCAAACGCAATTTACACACATTTAACTCCCTACTCAGCCATCCTGTGCATAATCTACCATTTGCCGTTTATAGAAATATAGACCTGAATCCTTGTTTTGTAAATGGAGAGATAGTCAAGTAGTCTCAAGTTTACTGTAGTCTGGAAGTAGTCTGGAACTTTTAACAGATTCAAAAGATAAAATTTTAGCATTCTCTTCAAAGAGCATCTTCAGTTTATGATATTCAATTCCTTATGGTATGATGTTACTATATTTTCATTTGCTGCAAGCGTAAAAAGATTTTCGCTAATCTTTATTATATCTAGCTACCCTAACTAATAAAGACAAGCTTCTGTTTAAATAAAGAACAAAAGGTTAAAAACATGACATAATTAAATGATACTAATAATAGCAAATTTTGAAATCACAACTGTTTTCATTTACATATTAAACTTTGCATATTGAAAGAATTCATGTACTTGGACCAGTGCTATTTAATATCTTTATAGGTGATATTGCCTGTGGTATTGAGGGGAAAATATGCCTTTTTGCAGATGACACAAAGATATGTAACAGGATAGACACACCAGGAGGGGTACAGAAAATGAGGGATGATCTAGGTAGACTGGAGGAATGAGTGTGGCAACTGCAGTTTAATGCCAAAAAATGCTAAATCATGCACTTGGGGCACAAAAACCCAAAAGCTCAATATATCTCAATAGAAAAAAACCCAAAAGCTCAATATATTTCATGTGACTTAAAGGGAGTCAAGCAATGTAACAAAGCTATGAGAAAGTCAAGTCAGATACTTGGTGCATAGGGAGAGGAATTAGTAGCAGAAAGAGAGAAGTAGTGATTTCCCTATATACATTGTTGGTAAGACCTCACCTAGAATACTGTGGTCAGTTCTGGAGGCCATATCTCCAGAAAGACATAAATATATTAGAGACTGTGTAAAGAAGAGCAACTAAAATGGTCCATGGAAAAGAAGGGGGGGATGGGGAGATGCTGCACTTGAAATCTGCTGCCTGTCTGGGTTCCAGGAGGGTCTACACCTCCAAAAAATTGTATCAAAAAGTGAAAAGGAACCTGATAGGCGCTGATTTTACCCCTGTGATATACTTGAATAAATCCCCTTATGAGCTAAAATACGTTGGAGGCGGTGAGGACCGTGGTATGCCAGAGGAGGAGGACCTAATGCACAGATGCTCAACCGACAAAGAGGGATAAAATAAACAATTTATTACCAAATTTATAACATATTAAAATGGGGGATGTATAACACACATGGTATGGGGGAACTGTCTCCGTACCGTGAATGTGAAAAGGCGGCGGCCGACAAGAGGCTGCAGGAGCTCCGTGAGCAGCATGATCTAAAGGTCCTGGGAAGCGGAGAGACAGAGACCAGAGACAGCACATGGACTACCAGAGAGGCGTTTCGGGCAGGCGGGCCCTTTTTCAAAGCTTTGGTAAGTGGTAAAATCAGCACCTATCAGGTTCCTTTTCACTTTTTGATCAAATGGTCCATGGCCTGTGTCACAAAACATACCAAAAAAGGCTAGAGGAACTACATATGTAAAGCTTGTAGCAGAGAAGGGAGAGGGGGGATATGATTGCAACTTTCATATATATCAAGGGTTGTGACCGGCTAGAGGAGGGTGGCATTTTTCAAAGAAAGAGGTGTAATAGAACACTGGGTCATGCATTTAAACTAGAGGGTGATAGATTCAGAGAAATTGGGCCTGATTCAGAGCTACTATGTTACACTGAGCGTTCTACCGCATTCCCACGACACTCCCCCTTGTCCCAGCGTATTAACACTCGCTTACGCCGGCTGAAGGCTACCCTAACTTCAGCTGGCGTAAATGACTGTAAATACGCTGGGACGGAGGCTTTGCAACGCAAACATCGCCCTCCCAACCTCATTACCCTACCTGCCCCAGCCTTACTACACTAACTGCAGTATAGTAACGCTGGGGAACGCCCCCTTCAGCGTTACTACGCTGCTGCTGCGGACGCCCGATCGTCTGCCCGGCACATCTGCCCCCCTCCAGCGTTACTACGCTGCTGCTATGGACACCCAAACATCTGCCCGGCGCATGCACAGATCATCATTTTAGACGATCTTAAGCCCGGCGTATTAACGCTGGGCATCGTAGCTCTGGATCAGGCCCATTGTGCGGAAAAATTACTTCACTGAAAGGGTGATAGATAAGTGGAATAGCCTCCCATCTGAGGTGGTTGAGGCTAACAGAGTAGAACAGTGTAAACATGCTTGGGATAAAGATAAGGATATCCTAAATCTCAAACTAAATTGAGGGTAAATAGGGTATAAATAAAACAACTGGGAAGACTGGATGGGTCATGTGGCTCTTTTCTGCTGTCAAGTTCTATGTTTCTATGAAAAAGTGCTATGGACAATTTGTGGCACTATAAATAAGCGTTATTATTATTAATTTATTATTATTTATGTATTTTTGGAAGGGTGTATAGCAGTGGTTTTATTGGATGAGGAGTTATCTGGTATTCAAATTGATGTTTGCTACTAATTTTAATTTCCACATAAGAGTAGTTGGTCCAATTTGTGTTTAAATCTGATTACAGGAGAGGTATAGAATTTAATTTAGGGGGGATGGTTTGTTGATCATTTTAAACCCCGCTTCTTTTAGTATTGACTCAACCCCTTTTCCTCGCCTTATATCCTTCCCCCACTAATTTCTTTATACCCTTCTTTTCAGACTGCTTTCTTTACAGCTGTCTATACCCATTTATCAGAAAAGTCATTAATAAAATTGTTATTGCCTGGGACAAAAAGAAAAACTGATGCCCATTAGCCCACAAGTTTCTAAATGATCATAAAATATTAACTATCCTGCACCAGGTAGCACAGGAGTCAGAGTGCTGGTCAGGGCCTCTACTCCCTCTCCCTTCCACGTCAGAGCCAGGGAAACACAGCAGAGTGCCGGCCGGGGACTATGATTCCTCTCTGTGCTGTGTCAGAGCCCTGACATCACAGCAGTCAGAATGCCGGCTGGGGGATCCGCTCCTTGTCCCTCCTTTGTTACAGTATTGTGCTGTGACTGACTGCTGCACTGCAGGAACTAAGAGACACAGGAGAGGGAGAGAATGGAGCACACAGTCTGTACATCTATAGAGAAGCCACTGTCTGTTAATTGGGTCAGATGCTAAATGTATAAGTAATGTGGGAGACAAGATGTGTACTTAACACTGAACTAATGACAAAGAATGCTACAGTTAGAAAAAGGAAACTATAAATGAATACATTTTTGTCTTTACAGTATTTGTGTAATAGATATCAACAGTTTTTATTACATAAATACTAGATATGATGTCCCATTACTGTTTACATATTTACAGTATTCTTTTTTGTCTACTGTACTCTTGAAGCACCGACAGTTATTCCATTTATAGATCAAATATGTAAAGGACTGTCAGCAATGTTTATATATGATGTACTGTATTTGTAGAACATTGGTATGTATCAGTTTAAATGTCTTTGGCATAGAAAATATTTTATTTAAGAATCCAGCTTCACAATTATTAAGAGACACAATGATAAACAAATTATAAAAACTTGCACTGAAAATAAGTATTCAGTACAATGCAGACTGAAATTATATATTAAGTACATATTACATATTAAGTACAGGGAAAAAAAGATTGTTGGAGAGATAAAACACATACTGTAAGTCTTTGTGCCAATAGTCTGACTCGACTGCTGCATGGCTTTAGATGAGGTCACTGGAGCGGTCTTACCTTTACCAAGGTTGAAGTGCTTAGGGGGTTGGAGTATTCCCCAACTTCATGACATAGCTTGGTTTACTGAACAAACTATCCGTGTGTGTGTGTGTGTGTGTGTGTGTGTGTGTGTGTGTGTGTGTGTTGTGTGTGTGTGTGTGTGTGTGTGTGTGTGTAACAAATTAAAATACACAGAAGTTGGGAGCAAAAAACATGGAAGTATGGATTATACGCTTAAAATTTACTCCAGGGTCACAAAATGTTGTTGTTACAGGCTGAGCTATAGTATAAATATACTGCTGTTGCCATTTTTTGACTTGCCATCATATGAAACAAAATAGTTTTATATGTCATATTAATGGGAGGAGCTGTTCTGCAGAATTCCACTAGTTAGATGAAAGTTCTGCATTGTTGCCAGTGGAGGGCTCTACAATTTTACTACATCTCACATAAGGCAATGGGTAGGACTCCTTACTACTCACATATGTTAGACTCTAAATAGGATACAAAAGTTATTCATTTAGAAATGTGATTTACTTTTATTAAATACACAAAAAATGCAATTACACTGGGAAATTCACAGGCTATATGTTCTCACACTTACATATTTACCTCCCAACATTTGAAAATTGTAAAGAGGGACAAATTTTCGCGGCCTGGTAGAGGGTGTGTGTCTTGTACCACCCAGTGGGTGTGTCTGGGGAAAGTGGGTGTGTCTTACACTGCCCAGATAGCGAGTCTAGTGCATGCCTCTTTTAATAATTTAGCCATGTATAAGTCTGCCCCTTATTATTTGTCCAGCCTCCATGACTTCCCCTTATTATTATTATGTCCAGCCTCCATGTCTGCCCCCTATTATTATGGTCAGTCTCCTGACATGAACAGATAGCGAGTCTAGTGCATGCCTCTTTTTATAATTTAGCCATCCATATGTCTGCAACCTTATTATTTGTCCAGCCTCCATATCTGCCCCTTTATTATTATGTCCAGCATCCATGTCTTCTCCTTGTTATTTTGGCCAGCCTCCATTTCTTCCCCTTATTATTATGGCCAGCCTCCATGTCTGCCCCTTATTATTATGGCCAACCTCCATGTTTGCCCCTTGTTATTATATCCAGCCTCCATGTCTGCCCCTTATTATTCTAGCCAGCCTCCATGTCTGCTCCGTACTATGGCCAGCCTTCATGTCTTCCCCTTATTATTATGGCCAGCCTCCATGTCTGCCCCTTATTATGTCCAGCATCTATGTCTGCTCCATACTATGGCCAGCCTCCATGTCTGCCCCTTATTATTATGGCCAGACTCCTTGTCTGCCCCTTATTATTATGGCTAGCATCCATGTCTGCCCCCTGCCTCAATCTGCCCAAATGCTATGCCAGAGTGTGTCTGCCCCTAATTGTCAGCCTCCATCTGCCCCCATTGTGTGCCAGTACATGCCTCTAATTATTGCCCCCAGCCTCAGTTTTTGGCCAGTGTCTGCCCCCAATATGAGCCTCCATTCTGGCCCATATGCCATGCTAAAACCTTCTATTGAACTTTCTTACCTTGCTGCTTTCAATTCTTTCCTCCGCGGTGCTCCCACAGCTCAGCTGCTCGTTGACGTCTCGGGCGGTGTCTGGTCTGTGGTCACGTGATGAACTGCTAATACAGGGCTCCCATTGGAGCCCTGTATTAGCCGTTCTACACGTAACCGCAGATCTGTTCTACGGGCTGAATAAATAAATAAATAAATAAACAGAATCTGATCAGTGCAAACAGCGGGACAAGCTGGGAGGCGGAGCCACATGATGGGGATACTGGGGGGCTGCAGAGACATGGGGCCTGGTTGCTTACAAGGCTGTGATACTTTTGTATTGTGGTTACAAATGTTTTCTGTTTTTCAAGAAGACCTTTTTTAACTGCATTTTGGTTACAAGAATGTTAAATTTATTGTACAGTGGTCAAAACGATGCAGTCTGTATTGTATGGCGGCCTGTATGGTATAGCAGTCACTAGGATAATGTCTGTATGGTATGGCTGTCACTCAAATATATAGTCTGTATTGTGTGGCAGTTTTTAGGATAAAGTGGGAATTGTATAGAGACTAGGAGGCTGTTTGTATTGTATAGTAGTGACTATGCTTTGCTTTCTATTATTGTGGTTACAAGATTGTGTTTTATGACGCATACATGGATACAATACTCTATTAACTATAATGTGAAATTGTTAAACAGGTGGATGCAAATTAAAATTTTAGGGCTGAACACCCTAGCACTGGTCCTGTGTTTGCCCCATGTTTAAAAGTCCAGCCTCCATATCTCTGCCCCCTATTTATTTGTCCAGCCTCCATTTCTGCCCCTTTATTAAATATCTGTCCCTTTTATATGTCAGCCGGGTCCCTTTTATTATTTATTGTCTTACTTACCTTTGATGTTTTCTCTCTTCTCTCTTCCTCCGCGGCGCTCCCACTCTCTATCTTTCCCTCTATCCGGTCACTAGTGTTAATGGTAATACAGGGCCCCTACGGACCAAATCTGTTTTCTAAAATGACAGTAACTGTATAGGCTAGGTCACTGCCATTCACAGAAACAGATTTGGTCCCCCATGTTACCAGCACTGTTATGTGACAAAGCCCTGGCGCATATACAGAGGAATGAGCTTAAAAAAAAAACAACAACTTTGTCCCGAGAGTCTGATCTTTCGGGACAAGTTTTAAATTGGACGGGATATTGGGACAGTATTTTGAAAGCGGGACTGTCCTGCTGCACTCAGGACAGTTGGGAGGTATGCATTCAGTGCATCTGGAAAGTGGGCCATATTCACAGATCCGTTTTCACGTGAAGTAGAGTGCATATTTTTAGGTACGTTTAAACTGCACATGCGTAGTAACTTTATTTACGTAAGTAACTTAGAATACACACATGTATGTGCTTTAGGCACGGCCATGTGAATCGCACTTGGTGACATATGTGCGAAGGGGCAGGATTGAAATATGTACCTGAAAAGTTACGTGAAAAAGGATGGGGGGAGGCATTTAAATGAGTCTTTGAGGGCACGGTTACAAAGAAATGCACGTATTGTATCTTGTCTAATTAAAAAAAAACTGTAAAAAATAAAGAGTGTTTCAGAGTAAAAGGAACTATTTACTTCATACATTTATAATATCACTATACACAAAGTACACATAAAAGATTAAGGGACAGATTTACTAAGCTGCAGGTTTGGAAAATTGGAGATGTTGCCCATAGCAACTAATCAACTTGTCAACTATAATCTGATTGATTGCTAGGGGCAACATCTTCACGTTTCCAAACTCGCAGCTTAGTAAATCTGGCCATAAAGCTCCTTAAAAAATAATATTCAAAGAATAAAGTCCCATAAATTGCCAGAACTCTGCTGTGACTTGTGGAAACAGAAAATATTAAAGCATATTTGCGAATATTCGCATATTAATCGCTATATAGTTAGAGACAAAGAACCGCAAAAGTGCGGGAATTCGGGAACGCGTACGCACGTGCGCGTGCATTCCCATGCTCGTACACACTTTCGCGGGCTTTGTTAAATTCGATTTTAAAGTAATAAGACATACATTTACACGCAAATAAACACACAGGGTTTGTTAATATAAAATGTACTAAAATGTTCCCATTTATTAAAACAGTGCTTTATCTCTACAGACGGAGGAAACAGGAGAAAATCGCCAAACAGCTTCTGAATGGACTTTATATGTATTATTTATATTCATAGGGTAGCTTAAATCATAACCCATAATGTTAGCTAGACGCTAATAAGACCGCATGTTTGCGGCAGTAGTTATGCGCTATGCTAGATTAGAGTATAAAATGTGTATGAATGAAGGATATGCAGATGACCCTCCAGGAGGAGAACAATGGAAGACCCCAGGACCAATGATGACCTAGGAACCACCAAGAGGATTGAGATCCCTCCAATCAAGCAGAAGATCGGCTACCCCTTTGATGTATGGACATAAAAGGACTTGGTTTTTGGACACTCACTCTCATCTTTTCCTGAGAAGACGTCTGGACTGATCGTCTTTGCCTTCCTGGTCGGCTGCGCTGCGTGAATACTGTGTTGTTGTACCTTGCTGTTAACCTGATTGAGTAGAGTAAACTCTGTTGCGTAAGTTTGAACTAACATTCGCCTTTGTGCTATTTTTCGCAGTTTTAGCGGTTATTTAGCGGTAATTACGTACTGATCTACGAGGGTACTTTTTGGGGTACACGGACTCTACAGACTAGAGTAAAGTAAAGTCACACATATAGGGCCAAATTTACTAAGCTGCGGGTTTGGAAAAGTGGAGATGTTGTCTATAGCAACCAATCAGATTCTAGTTGACATTCTCTGCTATGTGCAACATCTCCACTTTTCCAAACCCCCAGTTTAGTAAACCTGGCTCATAATATATGACCAAAGCTCTTGTTGGATTAATTTCAAACATAGTTATAGTTAAACATACATTTCTAATGCTGACAAATTTTGCAGTTATAATACTTATCATATTGTATAGGATACTTGCGCTGCTGCTGTGTCTTCAGATCTGTAGCTGAGCAGCCTGTTATTTCTAAGATATGATTCCTTATATAATAATAGGCTTAGCAATTGCTTTAGTATTGATGTTCAGCTGCTTGTTTAAAGGGTCATTCTGGATAATATTAAAGGTCCTTAGTAGTTGATATAATGGCCTGGATTCAGAGTTTTGGAGTAAGGGTAAATCAGGTGTAAGTGTGCAGCTCAGTTATACCATTTTGCAAAGTAAGGGGTGCTAATTTATCTTAATCTTTTACATGCAGGGAAAATACATTATTTTTGCACACTGAACTTAAATACTGCATAGCTTTTTGTTTACTCTTTGAAACAGAGTTGAGCTAAGAAATTTCACCTCTTAAATATAATTTTGCTTTCACAATGTAAATGTGCCTCCCCTTACAGTTCACCATGTAAGTGCAGCTTACATATATATATATATATCTGCGCATGCAGTATATATGCAGTATATATGCAGTATATATATATATAGACATATATATATATATATCTGCGGCATGCGCAGTAGCTATTGTACGTAATCTGCGTATCGTTTCGATACGTAGATTGTGATACGTAGATTGCGATACGCAGATTACGTACAATAGTTTATTGAACTACGTCCGTCTATGGAAGACGGACGTAGTTCTGGATCCGGCCCATTGAGACTAACTTTTATATTATTTTTTTCCTGTTCATATGAATAAAGGGCCGTATTCAGACCTCTTTAAGGTACGATCAAGGGGTCTTTAAGACTGTGTATACGCAAAAAGTAACGTAGATAGCATGTAGTTCATATCAGTAAACTGAATACGGCCCAAAGTTGCTATTTTGTTATGTATGTAGCGTTTCCAAAAAAAAAAAATGTTCTATGTAGTCATTTAATGAGTTTATAAAGTCAATTATGAATATAAATAGTCCAATGCCCCTTTATTTAAGAAACAACATTTATTTGTAGACCACACTGCTAATGACAAAATAAAACTATTGTTGTACGGCAGTCAATAAAATGCAATGTGTATTGTATGACGATAACTAGGATGCAATGTGTATTGTATGGCGATAACTAGAATGCAATGTGTATTGTATGGTAATAATTAGGGTGCAGTGTGTATGGTATGGAAATAGCCAGGATATAGTCTGTATTGTCTTAAGTGGTCCTTATTGTATGGTGATCAGTAATATGTTCTCTGCCTTGTATATATATCAGTAGGATACTCACTGTAATTATAAGGGTCACTGTAACTGAGAATTAATAGTATAACACACTGAGCTTTTGAAACAGTCTGTGGGTGTAACAGATGATACACAGTTTATTTTCAAGTTTAATTGATACAAGCATCCTCCGGCCATGACTTTTTGACCACACCCATTGACTATGTGGTGGGACCCCATCACAGTATTCCCTGGTGGGCCCTTTATGCCCCAGTCCGACCCTGCAGAGACAATTTATTCAGTGTTCTTTAATGTTCACAAACTGGGATCATTTCATTAATTAATTATGCAATATCTGGTAAAAGTTAATCTATCCCATTATCACTTTAATGTATCTTCATTATTAAAATAAAAAATTAATAGAAAGTGTCATTATGATCATCATAGAAATAGCAGCAATGATGAAATAGGTAGCAATATTAAATGATTTGTATATAAGCATACAATTTATGTAATTGTATGGGATAAAAACACTGGGAGAGGTGGCGTCCATTTCACTAACGCAAAGGTTAGAATGATTCATGAGCTTGGTTTCGGTCTGTTTTTATAGAGACATGCTAGTTAGTTATTTTTTTTAACTCTTTGCTAGTCTTATTGTATAAATATTGTATGTTTGTAAAGTGTACAGTGCCAGGTCTCTTGGATTAGAAAACACCTTTCTGTTTTTTCAATATAACCTTCGTGTAGAAATAACATTGGTTAATTTAAAGCATATAGATATGTTCGCTGTGGATTTAGTCATTTGCTATAGTAACTGTCTAAACAGCATACATTGTTACTCATGCCATTAAATAGCTGTGCATTATTATGCTCAGCTACTTCCTCTTTCTATTCTGCGGCAGGTGACCACAAAAATAAACAGCACACATGTGACATTTAAATAAAGTCACACAAAGGGCCTGATCCAGAGCAACGCTCGCAAGCGAGCGTACGACGAGCGTATGCGAATTTTCGCCAAAAAATTCGCAATGCGCATGCCCAGTATGACAGCTTCCGGTCGCCCGAGCGTCATGAGCGAATAGCGGGCGTATCGTTAGCGTATTTTTCGCTCGCTGGGCGTATTTTTTTTACGATGGTCGGCTGGGCGCCCGTTTTACTACAGGGAGGCGGGGATAGCCATTTAAATTGTACAGTATGGGCGTGCTAAGCGTATTTTCTCAGCGTATTTTGTGCGAATTTTCGTACGGCCGACGGTCGTACCCAGTGTAGGGTATAGCCGCCGTAAGCAGGGACTTTACTATGGGAGTGCTAGGGGCGTGTAGGTTGATACGCCCGAGCGTACGTTCGCATTCGCCCATCGTGCGAATTTTCGTAGCGCTGGATCAGGCCCAAAGTCACTAAGACATTAAAATAGATGTTAATATCTTGCTTTTAGATGGAGATGACCTCTTTAGTTTGTCACTTGTTTTTTTCTTTAGCTATTTTTGGTAGGGGTATACCTTTTTTTGCCAAAGTGTTATATTTCCTTTGTATTTCTTACAATATGCATTGTTTCAAATATTTAATCTTGCCCTGAATCTGCGAAATGTGATCACTTCTGGCACACTGCAACTGCACAAATCTATTATTAGGTCAATGACAAACTTTGTCAAAGATACAAAACTAACATTCTGTAAATGATAGGCTGCTAAGGCACAAATGTATTAAACTACAGTATGTATATATCATTTTACACCATTAATTATTCAACTTTAATGAATCATCAGATTTGGAATAATCAGGCCCAATTGTCTATACAAGTGTTGTATATCTTGCCCCTCTTAAATATACCTGCCAACTTGTTTTCATGTCCCAGCTTCCCGGAACTTCAGAACATAATTAACAGCACTAAACAATGGGGACAGCTCTTGAAATTATAATTCATATTATTAAGCCCCACTGTGGGCCTAATGCAATAAGGTAGCCCATTGTTTGCGAGAGTTGGTGAATAAGTGGAGTTTCATAAAAAAAAAAAATTAAAAATGCTACATTTTCTTGCTTTCAATCCTCTTCCTTAACCACTATTAACTATATACTCTGGTGACTGTTATTTAGCATTTTTTCCAGCCTCTATTGTGCAACGCACTGCTGGAAATGAGTTATATGTTTGCATACCAGTACCTCTACAAATGCAATTTTAAATACTAATAAATACCAAAAAACAAGAAAGTAGAGTAGGCGCTTTGGATAAACGTACAGCCACACAAATCTTATTTAACTTTACATCCAAAAATATATAATTCAGAAAAAATAATAAACTTTTTTATTTTTAAAGAGGGTTAATAGATCAAAGCCTAAATGAGGGGTGTGACTCGCTTCAATATGTGATGCAAACAACTCTGGCATAGATCAAACACACGTACAGATAATATTAATAAATATGTTTTTGAATGAAAACATATATGCGCCCATATCATTTAATTTTTTTATTTTAACATTCGTTTTGTATGTGTTTTAATAATTTATTATTTTCTATATAATATGATAAGGCAACTGTATCAGCTTTTAATTCATATTATTTGCATTTGGGTTTGATCTGCGCCGGAGTTGCTTTTTCTTTGGTTTGCATCACTATTAAATTTCATTCACTAAACCATCACTTCCACCATCATTTCCAACTTAACCTTTGGACAAATTTATATTTTTGACTACTTACAACCCTTAAAAAACAGATTTAAAAAAAATATTTATGTTAATAAAGTTAAATAAAAATGCAGCTAAAGGATTTCCAATAACCTTTCTTCTTAATTTAAATAAACTAGTGCTTCAGGAGAGTAAAGTGAGCAAAAGGAACAAGCAGATGAAAGGAATAGAATCAGACAGCTTGTGATTGACCAGTCTGTGCGAAAAGAAAAATAAGTCACCCAGAACAGACCAAGCTGAAAATACAACAGTCCACATCTAAGAAAAACATCTCACACTGAACTTTATATGGGGAAAACAAAAAGTTGTTGTCTGCTATACCACTTTACTGTTAAACTATGTTTTGTTTTTCTTAAGGTGTTTCAGTTTTTATTTATTTGAAGTTTGAGAGTGTTCTATATGGAAATACCCCAAATTATATTGGGAATCACTCCATTACAGATGAAGGACCAGATTCAGGGATGGAAATTAAGGGCCGTATTCAGAGATCCGTTTTTGATGAAAGTTCCGTGCATATTTTTAGGATCGGATCAACTGTGCATCAACTGCGCATGCGTAGTAACTTTTACACACCGTCAACGTAGAGGATAAGCGCAGAAATGCCCTTGGGATGAACTTGTGAATCAGGCAGAGAAAAATCCACACTTAAGACCGACGAAAATATACGCACATAAGGATTTGCATAGAAATGGGCGGAGGGGGCATTTAAATGATGGGAAGTAGTGCGCTTACAGATATAGGGCTAGAAATATACGCACCGAATACACATAAGGTCGGAAGTGAGTGCGGCTAGTTAGGGCAAATCAATGCAGGGCTAAGCCTACGTCCGCGCGGAGAAAGCAAGGGGAGTGACTGGGTTTTTGGTGGGTGTAACTTGCTCCGTCTTGCTCCCGATCGCCAGATGGATCTCTGAATATGGCCCTAAAAGAGGAAGGTTACTCCTAGGAAAAACCATTTTGATTTCAGGGGGAGTTAAGTTATTTGTATTATTTGCATGCAGGGATATATCTTTGAATTGCTTACTGCACACAGATACTGACCAGCTTTACTATCACACTGTTATTTAGACTTGGGCTGGGAAACGCCACCTCTCAAAATTTGACTCCCCTGCAATCAACATAGTTTTGCCCAGAAGTAACTTTCCTCTCTTATTTTCAAGCTCTGAATCTGGTCCTTCAACTGTAATGAAGTGGTTCCCAATATAATTAGGGGTGTTTCCATATAGAAGGCAACCTAACTAATTAACAAGATGGGAGGGAGTGAGGTAGGTAGGGAGGGAGGGAAGATGCCAGACTGCAGAAAAAGAGAGACACAACTCCAGAATCAGGGGAGGGGCTAACTGCTAATCCAATACAGGGAGGCCCCAATCAGGGACCTTAACTTCAGTTGGGATTAATCAGCCCTTGTTTCATATTATCTAAGTGGGAAAGAAAAATAGTCATTTAAGACCTTATTCACAATTAAGAATCAGCAGCTTTTTACGTGCGTAAATTTAAGAAGGGACAAACAGCGCATGCGTAGTAACTTTATTTACACAAGCTACGTAAAACTTAACAGCTCTTAATCACCATTATGGACCTAGTTCATCTAGGTCCGTAGTGACTTAAGAATGAAGAGTGTCGAACCAACTTAAGAACAAAGATAAGAAGAGTGGGTGGAGAGAGGCATTTAAATGAGCAATTCTGGGCGTTAAGTTAAGGTAGCCCTATGGAACTTGTAAGTCGCCTAAGAAGCTAAAAACTGAGGGCATGTCAGGGTAGTCAGCATAAAATAAGGAACCTAAAGCCTTCTTATGTCTGAATCAGGCCCTTGAACACTATACAGTTGTCGCACCAATATCTGTAAGAGAACAAAAAACAACCCATTTCATGTGGAATAGACAAAGCATCAGTTGTTTATTTTAGATACTGAGCTCTGAATATCTTAGGACATGAGCAATGATTGTTGAATGTTACAGAACAATTTGTCAGAGTGACTCACTTACATACAAATACTGTACATGATGTATTCACTTATTCACATACTGTAGTGTCACTTATTCACAAACTAAGCACTTTGGGCCAGATCTAGACCTCTGACTTCTTACTCTCTATTCCATGCTGCTTGATCGTATCGTGTCCATTTTTGCAGTCTGCGCACACACATTTATCTGGTATAATTTTTAGAGTAAGATAAGCCTGCCTGTGTTTATATGGAAACCTGAACATGTAAAAAAAACCCTCCAAGAGTTAAGAAAACAAGGCTCCATAGGGCTACAGTTAAATAAACGGTAGGCAGGGGGGCAGGGGGCACCATACAGCATTAGGGTTAAAAGGGGGGGGTGGTTGTAGGAGATGATGTCAGGGATAGATTGGGTAGGGGTTGGTAGTTAGGAAGCTGGGGGGTGGGTTTAGTAGGGGCATTTATAAGCTAAACAGGAGGGGCTTAGGGTCTTCTTCAGGAATTTCTCCCACCCTCCTCCCCCATATTTAGTTTTGTTATAGAGTAATATTGTTGTATTTAAGCTTTTTTCCTTACAGACAGTGCATGGTGGGGCGGTAGCAGTGGGGGGTCATCAATTGTTGGGGGTACTTTCGGATGGGGTATGTTGTTTGGGGAGCGGGTGGCGGGACTGGTTTGGCAACTAACACTGCCCGGGACACCAAACCTGAGCGGTGGGGTCCTTTAGGAGTTACCACCTTCCAGGTGCTGGGGTGGCAGCTGTGAATGGGAAAGATATACAGGGTTTTTGCTGGAAGACCGGTCTTGAGGGGGCGCCATTAGTCAGTAGACTTTGTTTGTTCTTTGCGTGGGAACTGTTTAGGGGTTGGGGCAGTTAGGCTGAACCCCCATCTGCTTTTGGGCCACCTATCGCTATTTCATAAAAACCGCATAGTCAATGCGAGTTCTAATTCAAGTGGCCCTAATTAATAAATAAACCATGTGCCCTTTTGAACCGTAGCTATGGTTGTCCGTGTATATATTTCTCGCCGTGTGTATGACAGTATGGTGCATGATGTCATCTCTGCCGTTTACCATTTAATGTATTTTATGTTATTTATATGTTAGTTCTTATTATAACTTTCAATTCAGAAATATTCAATCAGTGAAAATAGCAATCAAACCAAATCAAGTTTAGAAAACACTTTTGGACATTTATGTTTCGTATATCCAGTCATATGTTACTATTAAACTAGAAAGCATTGGTGCCATGACACTGAGCTAAATAGGTCTAGTTTGCTGTCTGTCCTATCCTTTTGAAACAATTAGCCATTAGTAGGTGTTTGCATTACTATGGGGCAGCTTAAAAAAAGAAGCTTGTGTAATTTGCATTTTATCCTGCTATATTAAACTACAAACTACAACACCATCTAAACTGTATTATATTTCTCCTGTTCTCTATTTGTCTCAGTCAGCCTAAATATCAGGAGTGAAGTAGGAGAGTGGTGACCAATCATAAACCAAGAGATTTCATTTTATAATCAACAGCTCAGTTTATCTCAAATTATATATAAAGATCTGATTTGATCTGTGTTATCTGTTATATTGCTTCAGCTATTAAAAACAGACTTTAATGGTGCCACTGCCCACCTCTTGTAAATCTCACTCTCAGATCTATAAATATTTCAGCTATGCCTAACACACTTGAAAAGAAAAGAAAGTGTTTTTTTACTTAAGTGGCAATGATGTCCCTTTATATTCAGAATTACAGGGTTAGGCAATCAAGGAATTTCAAAACCTCAGTGATCAAACATTTTGATAGATGCATACAGTATAGAAACAAAGAAACGCTGAATGCGATGACCGATAAGAGTCAGTAAGAGCCCATCCTGTCTGCCCATTCTTTTTAACCCCTTAACGACCCTTGACCATAATTGATCCTCAGTTTTGTTTAAGATTTATGATATGCTTATGTTTATCCCAAGCATGTTTGAGTTACTTTGTTTGCCTCTACAGATATGCCAAGATATACCTTTCCAAATTTGCTGCTATGGCACTTTGTTTCAAAATAAATTAAGTAAAAGAACGAAAAAAAAAAAAAAAAACCATGAGGTTAACTTTGTTTTGTAAACCAGCAATAGCGTTTTAC
>WWET01006969.1:48450-59340 GCA_011038615.1 Limnodynastes dumerilii | reverse complement strand
TCTCTCACCAGATCCCAGGTACACACAGGAAGATCTCAGACACATATACATATCACAGGAATTGCTTCTTACAGCACTTATGTGTTTATCGCAGTAGTCAGTCATTACAATGTATGCAGTAACCCCCCCTCCCCCATATATAATGGGAAGGGATTTGTCCTTCTCTAGCCGGGCTCCGGGCTCTGCAATCCCTCTCCTGTCTGACAGGTGCTATTTTCACTTCTCCCCCAAGACCTCTCCTCCAGCCTCCTGTTTATCGCAGTAATTAATATAATGCGCGATGATGAGTCTCTTCTCTTTGGGGAATGTTATTATCAGCGCACTCTACTTCCTGCATTTCATCCCATTCCGGATAATAACCTGGATAAGTTCTGATCCCTGTAGCGTTACTGCGTTATGTTTCCACACTGCAAGCTGTGACGGTCTTATACTGTCCACAGGATCACAGAGAGCCACAAATCCATAGGCAGTGACCTCCAACATGACCCATTCCACCAGGTACACAATACTTCGCTCCTGAGCTTCTAACTGTCACTCACCCGGATTTAGTGAATTAACTGATGTTTGAAAAACATTGTTCTCTTCAACAAAGGTGGTTACCATAGTAACTGATTGTTGAAAGCCCAGGAGCGGAGTATTCTGTAGCTGGTGGAATGGGTCATGTTGGAGGGTCTGCCATTTTGTGCTGCGGTGACCATGCTTTGCTATAGAGGACTGTTGGGTAACTCAATTGCAACCTTTTCTTTTCCTAGCCCCAACAGATGCAGCCCCAGGCCATCAAACCACAGATGCAACCCCAGCCGGGGCCCCAAGGAGCCGGTGGGCCACTATCTTCAGCTCAGCCGCGGCCACCCCCACAAGGTACATGCTGATAAGTTTCAGAGTCCAACAAGGACTGAGCGTTGTTGCAGGCAGAGACCTCCATTCATACATTAGTTCTACAGTCTCATTCCTTGCCATGTATATAGCTATGACGCAGGGACGGCGCAATGTGCTCCACAAGGGGATGCGGTGCAGGCTGGCGCTGGCTTTGAGGCGCCCTCCAGATGTTACGCTAGTGGTTACGATACACTAATGTAGCAAGATTCCTATGGAACTTAGTTGCGAACAAATGGGCTGTGCCTCCCCGCTAAAGTGGGCGGGGGGAAGCATGCTAATTGTACAGTGTGGGAGGGGGCACGCACATGTGTGCGGATCAGAGGTCGTATGGATAACTAAGCCGCACACGACGGACTTAAGTCAGGCTTATGGCAGCCTAAGCATGAGAGAGGGGAGTGACAGGGGGTGTGACAGGGGAGAGGGGAGTGACAGGGGGCGTGACAGGGGAGAGGGGAGTGACAGGGGGCGTTCTCCCCTCTCTGTTGGACGGACAGACTCCCGCATGTATAGAAAGCTAAATGAAAGACGAAAATGAGCTTTTGGCTGTCACTATTTCTAGAATAGCTCTATCACAGCAGCGACACCCACCGGTCACAATGTATCCTGTAACTGCTCATTGTCATTTCTGGAAACATGCGCCACCTACTGGCAGAACTCTATAAAATAATAAAATGGAACAAAAAATTCAGTGTAAAAGATCTAAATCTATACAATAAATAAATAAATCAAATACATAATGAATCATGTTCCTTTACATATGCAGCTTTCTTTACTGCAACTGCAATAATAATAATAATAATAAGCTTGTATGTATATTTTAAAAAAATTATTTACACATTATTATTGATCAAATGAAATTGTGTCCTATACCCCTTTCACACTGAGCCAAAAACCTGGGATATTGTCGGGACAATTTCAGATGGCCCGGGTCGTGGCTCCGTGTGAACGGGTCTGACTGCCTCTACCAGGGACCACTGACCCAGGAGTTAGACCCAGCATAATTGTATTGTTATTCCCACATCTGACCTGGGTAGCCGCCAGTGTAAACGGTGAACCCGGATTTTTTTAACCCGGTTTAACTGATTGGGGGGATAAGGGACATCTTCTTTTGATGCCTCACGCTTATTGCCAGGGCAGCGCCGGGTTCAAAAACCCTGAATATTGCCCAGTGTGTACAGGCCTGACCCAGGAATTTCCCGGATCCAAGCTGCTGTGTGATTTGCAATAAAGACAGCAAATTCTATTGCCAGGGCAGCCATGTTATTTTTGAAAAAGTCTATGAACATTCTATTCTATTCATATGCCGCTGCTAGAGAAATGAATGGAAATTAAGCACGGTGAACCTAATTCAGAGATTGAAAATAAGAGAGGAACGTTACACCTGGGCTAAACCATGTTGATTTTAGGGGGAGTCAAGGAAATTGCATTCTTTGCATGGAGGGATATATCTTTACTGCACAAAGATACTGATCAATTATTATTATTATTATTATTATTATTATTATTATTATTATTATTATTATTATTATTATTATTATTATTATTATTATTATTATTATTATTATTATTATTATTATTATTATTATTATTATTATTATTATTATTATTATTATTATTATTATTATTATTATTATTATTATTATTATTATTATTATTATTATTATTATTATTATTATTATTATTATTATTATTATTATTATTATTATTATTATTATTATTATTATTATTATTATTATTATTATTATTATTATTATTATTATTATTATTATTATTATTATTATTATTATTATTATTATTATTATTATTATTATTATTATTATTATTATTATTATTATTATTATTATTATTATTATTATTATTATTATTATTATTATTATTATTATTATTATTATTATTATTATTATTATTATTATTATTATTATTATTATTATTATTATTATTATTATTATTATTATTATTATTATTATTATTATTATTATTATTATTATTATTATTATTATTATTATTATTATTATTATTATTATTATTATTATTATTATTATTATTATTATTATTATTATTATTATTATTATTATTATTATTATTATTATTATTATTATTATTATTATTATTATTATTATTATTATTATTATTATTATTATTATTATTATTATTATTATTATTATTATTATATTATTACACAGATACTGACCAGGGTTACTACTGTTCTGTTATTTATCACCTCTCATCTCTAATACTATTATATTATTATATTATTACACAGATACTGACCAGCGTTACTATCACACTGTTATTTATCACCTCTCATCTCTAATACTATTATATTATTATATTATTACAGAGATACTCACCAGCGTTACTATTACACTGTTATTTATCACCTCTCATCTCTAATACAGATAAAATATGACTCCCCTGCAATCACCATGGTTTAGCTCAGGAGTAACTTTCCTCTCTTATTTTCAAGCTCCTTCTTAAGTCTGAATCAGGCCTGGTATTCACAGTTAAGAGTGAGTTCTATCTGCACCTAACTCACTTGTTCAGGCCCTAACCTGCCCCCGTTGTTAGGTACCTTATGGCACTATGCAATAGGGTTACCTCATCTTTCTGTGCGTCGTTTCCTTCTAAAGAAAGACACTACGCACAGACATTGCTTCTCCTCCCCCCTCCCACTTCTATTTAAACACTCCCCGAGGCGGCATAAACACACCTTTTTCTTCCTAAACTAACTGGTACGTAGATTGCGTAAATGTACTACATGCGCAGTAGAAACATTCTTAAAATGACGCACCTAAGAAGCTGGAGCTGTTAGGTGTGAAACAGGGTTTAAGTATCTAATTCAGCAGCAAGTGATATCTTGAACAATGTGTGGTGCACAGGTGACATCTGCTGGACGTAACTAGTAATGCATCTCTATTTTTATAAGATCACTATTGCCATATTATGGTAATATTAACATTGGGGGAGACACCCAGTTGTCTGGAAGCTCCCCTGGTATGAGAGGGGTCAGGATAGTTAAGGGGGGCTGCCTTGGGCCTGATTCAGGCTAGAATGTAAAAACTAAAGTATCCTGCATTTGCTAAAACCCCAATGCGAATGATAGAAGGTTTAGGCCCAGCCCAAAAGCGAATTCAGTGGTAGTAGGATAGGTTACGTATGGACACAGAGCAGCCAGTCACAATGCAACTACACTCCCAGATACATTCCCAACACCGAGATCCCTGAAAATGGTAGAAAATAAACCCAGCCCTCAGCTCCGCCCAAAACTCCACCCAGTCCTGCCTGCCAATGACCATAATTGTGAATAACTCCACCCATTTTATTATAAATCCCGCCCCTTTTCCAGGCCTTGATTCCAGACAGTTGGGATTCAAAGGCCAGCGCAGTCTACTACATAGTACATATTATACATAGTGTAGTGTACACGGCGGTCATGTTTTGTGAACGCTTCAGTGACAATGGGCCTGATCCAGACCTACGCTCGGGTGCGTTTTTACGATGGTCGTAAGCGTAAAAACGGTCATTTGTACTTACTCCGCATGCTCGGGGCAGATGTTATGCTCATGTTACGCTACGAAAGTCTGAGCGTATGAGCCTTGAGCGACTTCGTAACTACACTCGAGGGGGCGTGCCTGCTGTATTAAAGCCGTAAATACGCACCGAGGGCGGGGTGAACCATTTAAATTGTACAGTATGGGCGTGCTAAGCGTCATAACTACGTAAGGAGCGTTACGATGGGCGCGGTTACACGTGGAAAAGTTAGGGTAGGGTTTGCAAAAGGTGGAGTGCCGAGGGGAGCGCTGGTGTAAATACGCTATGCACACGAGCGTTTCATGATCGTAGGTCTGGATCAGGCTCAATGTTGACGAGACCCAGATTTTCTAAATAAGGGCATTTTCCGCCCTCTGCATTTTATTACAGCGTCTGCACAAACATATGGCTTCCAGCGCACATTCGGATCCCTTGTGCTTAGTCCACGTGCGTTCTGCAGCGTAACCACCATGAGCGCTCACATGGATTACTTACACATCCAGAACGCAGAAATGGACTGTTTCTTGTTTATCACGAAAGTAGCAATGAGTTGCGTTTGGATCTAGGTCGCAGTAATTATTCGCGTTCCTTGCAGTCTGGGTCAGACCTCCTGGTATGCAGATTTGATTGTGGGCGATTCTGGTGACATCAGAGGCTGTTGGGTGGAATGTGGCCCCTCCCCCTA
This sequence comes from Limnodynastes dumerilii, assembly GCA_011038615.1. NCBI lineage: Eukaryota > Metazoa > Chordata > Amphibia > Anura > Limnodynastidae > Limnodynastes > Limnodynastes dumerilii. The sequence goes on along the minus strand of WWET01006969.1, from coordinate 54,245 downwards.
GGAACCTTCTCACTGTTCTTTTCTTCTGTTTGGTTCAGGAGGCTCCCGGCCAGCACAACCTCTGCCCCCTCCCAGGACATCGGCCAATCCGCAGCAGAGACTTTCTCCACAGGGACAGCAGCCTCCATCATCCCAGCCCAGCTCCCCGCTGCCACAGAGGTCTCCCAACTCTCAACAGCAACCACGTCCGGCCAGTGGAGCCCCTCCTGGCCAGGCACCGAAACCCGCTTCTCCTCCACAGCCCAGACCCGCGGCACAGGGACAGGCGCAACAGTCCCAACAGGGACCTCCGGCACCTACTGTGAAATCTCAGCCATCGCCTCACCCCCACCTCAAGTGAGTGCTTCAGCCGGTACACCTTCATGGGCGACAGGTCCGATCCCATCGCGGCTCCGTAATTATTTATAACCATGGAATGGTCTCTGGAGATAGAAAGGGCTTGGTTTGTGTTGTACATCGGTAGTTCTGCGTTTTATAACATTTCACAAGAATAACCGATGGCAAGACACATATCTGAGGTCAAATCCGCATGGATCCTGGCCCCGTAGATGTGCTTCTAAAAGTGGTGTCCAAAGGCGCACACGCCATAGGTCTGGCCAACCTGTGGCTCTCCGGGTGTTCTAAAACTACAACTCCCAGCATGCTTTGACAGGTATCAGCTATGCCTATGCAGTTAAAGCATGCTGGGACTCTTAGTTTTCCAACACCTGGAGAGCCACAGGTTGGCCAGGCCTGCTATAAGGCCTTGGGATTGCAGGAAATGAGGGCATATAACGTATGGACACACAGCAGATACACAACACATGTACCGGGGAGCACAGTGTAACGCAGTGCAAAACATTCTAGAACACTTAATAAGTCGGCCTCGCGCCATCCGATAATCAGGGCTGATTAGACGATGATTAGTTAAGGTGTGCGCATGGACCTTGAACGCCGGCAAAACATTCCAAAAACCAACTGAGAAGCGGATTGTTTAGTTTATCTGAGCGCTTCGACCGGCTCTGCGCCAATCCTATTAGGGCGGTGAGGAAATAGCTCCGATTATTTGGCCGAGTGTCTGCTATGGCGGCTGTCGGAGCATATTGTGTCTCACCTAGAGCGTAGGCGGCTTTTAGCCACTTAGGGGCTGATCCAGAGAGATGCACGCATATTGGGACGCATCGTGCACGCCAGAGATGTGTTAAAAGAAGTGCGGAGGTTTATATAAATGTAGTTTTAGCAAAGTCCTGTATTGTCACGGTCAAGGCTGATCCTGGATCCTACGTAGCGTCTCCAAAAGCACCTTTTATTTTTCTTAATGACCCCCAAATTAGCAGCTGTAGAATATCCCACTTTCCTGGACCATTTGAGTGATTTTGTATTTTGTTTTATTTTTTTTTAGCAAATCACAATCACTGACCAACAACTTCAATATCTCGGACCCCTCTCAGCGAGGCTCCGGCCATGAGGATGAAGCCAAGGCCGAAACCATTCGGAACTTGAGGAAATCCTTCGCCAGTCTCTTCTCAGACTGATATCCCGTTCATGGAGACACCTATCCCTGCCACTAAACCAATCATTTACAACCCAATAACGGTCCCCACCGTGGACTCACGCTAACATCTGACTGTGTCCCAGCAAAGCCAGGAATCTTACACGTTAATACCCCAACACAATATCAACCATCGCAGCAATAGAACACCAACATGGGCGCAAGATGATGAAACTTTTTGACCCATGGAAAATTCGACCAACGTCTATCCAGGCTTCTCAAACGCCAGTAATAGGCTGAGTCCACAAGAACTGCAAACTTAACTCAAACAATAGATGCCGCACTCTCCACCTGTCCAGATTCCTGATGTCTCCTTGTACATAATTTGAAAAGCATGAAAATGTCTTCTGTTGTTCAGTCCCTGTTCTCAGGAACTCAGCGTTGGCTCATCCTGTAACTTCAATCTCCGTAGGTTGGACCGTCTTAGCCATCAGTGACTGGGATAGACCTTTCCTCGCAGACAAAGCTAGTAGTGGTAGCTGTAACAATTTCGGCTTGGCTTGAACCCAAGACCTTGAAAAATTGGGAAGATCCATTGTCTATATGGTGAAGATCTCTTCAAGTACAATCATGGAACGTCTTCTGTTGCACTATGGATTAAAATCCGATTTATGTTGCCATTGTCTAAGCTCACGGGACGTAATCCCCAACGATGCAAGAGAAAGTTACTGAGAACCAAGACTATGACGCTAGCTGCCTACAATGTCACGTGATGTCTCCATGCCGCCAACTCTTCTTCCTTACATCCCGCAACGATGCTGCATTTAATGTAACGTACAACTTATGCAAATCTTAAAAGCCATTCCAGTGACAAAGGTTGAAATTCCTATTACGGCAATATCTAAGACTGCATCTGCTCTACACGAACTATATCGTACTATAGAAGCCAACGGTTATCCCTTGGCTTTGCTTCCATAAAATGGTTCTGTCTTCCAGTCAAAGTGACACCTAGAGTAATGTCCATGCAAAGGAATCATGTTAAAATCTAATTTCACTTCTTAGTTTTGACTGTCCATAGGTGGCCACGGACCAGATCCTCACTTCTGATTTGACCCTTATTTTTGCGCCCTGATTGGATTTCGTATGCGTTTCCTTCAGCGCAATGAGCATGTCTCTGTGCTGCCCAATCGGAATGCAAGGTCAAAGGACACTTCTGATAGTTAGGCCAGATTATGCTCACGAGCTTGTTTCTATACAGTGATTGGCTGTCACTCTGATTGGTGGACAGCTCTGGGTATCCACCAATCAGCATGCTGATAGCCATTTACAGTCTGGGAGGCAGGCGCCGTTCAAATACTACGGACATGGCTCCAACATTTTGATTGTCCTGTATCGGGCAGGCTTGTAAGACTAGGAATCATAGATGAATATTATAAGATATACATCAGGCAGTCCGTCAGCCACATCAGGCCATTACCAACAATACTTCCCACCCTCTGTGTCTTTAACTAATAAGAAGACCACCTATAGAGCCATATAATGTAACTTCCAGCAAAATAACCACCAATGTTGTACGGATTAGGTTCATGGTCACAATACACAATACAGTGCATGTCTGTAGTAGAATAACTATCTGTTGCTGGAAGCCTTTGTGGTTTATTCCCTTGTTCTGCAGACACAGAGGTTTGATAAGAGATGGCCAGGATGGTGGGACTCTGCAGGGAAACAGACGTTGAGCAGAATCACATTTTAGGAAGGTGCAACAGGAGATGCAGCCTTGGACCCCTCTGTTTTATTCCAGAATCCCTTTGCTTTCTGTTCGATGTATGTGTTTATTTATTGACAGAATAAACTAAAATGCAAAAAGAAACAGTCTCCAGGTTTTATCTACAACGATCTACATCATGTACTGAATGGATGAAAGATCGGATTCATACTTACGATTTTGCTAATTTTCCCGTGCGTATTTTTAGATACGGATGAATTGCGCATGCGTGGTAACTTTTTTACGCAAGCTACGTAGGATTTAGGCACGGAAGTCCATTACACACAGACTTTACCTCCGTGCTAAGTGAGATACGTCCGAAGGGGCGCACCAGACCTACGTATGTGGGAGGTTAAGTGAAAATGGGTGGGGGGGGCATTTAAATGGCCTAATATGGGCGGGGTTAGGAAAGTGCGCACGTACCGTAGCAACTTCAGCACAAATATAGGCACGTAGAATTAAGGTTTCCCTATGGTGGCGGAAGTCAGCTTAAGTCCGTAAGTTCAAGGCGAGTGTCATGAGTGCTGCCTTGCAACTTAGGTGCGTATATTTGAGAATCCGTGCGCACGTTTATCACACGTAAGTCTGAATACGGTTAGAAGTCTTCCAGCAGACAATGGTAACACAGGGACCTGTTCCGCTATCAGAGCCCCGAGCGCCGCTTGTTCTGGATTACCATCTTTACTAGCATTATGCTGGCCTCTCGCTGTGCTATCCGCAGAGGTGTCCCGATATCACAAGGTCTATTGTTCTAAAGTAACCCAATGTCTGGTGGTGGATGGACCTGGTCTTTCCAAGACGTTGAAAAATGCAGTATGTGGGTGACCACAGATCCAGAAAACATAGAAAGTGACGGCAAATAAGAGCCACACGGCCCATCCATTAATTCCTCTAGTCTCTCTGTATGGTGTGTGACACAGGCTATGCACCATTTTACCTGCTCTTCTCTGCTCCAAGCTATACATGTTACCTCCTCTAGTCTCTCTGTATGTTGTGTGACACAGGCCATGCACCGTTTTAGCAATAGCATATGTAGAAAATGTAACCTCAGAATCATTGCGAAAATATGTAAATATATATATATAGGCTGTGGCTATTTACATGATAGGCAAAGTAGTACTTGACCCGATTCCACAGTGGCCAACTGGTATTTACCCCAAAAAAGATTTCTTCATAGTTACTGACAGTTCTCCGAACCATAGAGCCACAGACAATACGTTCCAAGCAGCATTAATATTATTTTTACTTTAATTAGCAAGTTTTTTTTCATGTGTGTCATTTTATTTCTCCAAAGTATTATTTATTTTTTAAAAGCTCTCTGGTTGGCATACAAGATGGCTGCCTGCAACACAGGATGTCATGTGATGATAGAGGAGGATATCTCTGTGCAGACAGAGCTCAGAATGGTAATCCAACACACCTCTGCTCACAGCATCATGTGACTATGAAGGGATGATACCTGTAACACTCCTTGCAAATCTTCATACTACGGTTCCACACACACACACACACACACACACACATTATACAGAATGACCTCACGAGGAAATAATACACTTGTGATACTCTGGTAATATGCGTCAACAAGGAATATTATTAATGCAAAAGCATTTCCAAATGCAAACTGTCCCAAGGAATTAGTGCAGACAATGTAAGCAGGATCAAGCTACGAAGCCACCATGTTCCTCTTCTGTGGAAAGGACACAATAGCATGGCTACTTATTCATCCTCCACCACCACAGCCCACAGGCCCGACATCATTGTCAATCACAACAGTTCAAAAAAACCCTCCAGGGCTGAACGGCCCAAACTCTGACCTGGGGGGGCGCCTGATGCGTCCTGGTAGCAAAGGATCGAAGCGTGGTCTGAGGGGCTGAAATAGTCCTGTGGCTGGGTCTCTGTCCGGGACCAGAAACGAGAGGGGGTCTCTGGCAAGAGGGAGGATGGGCCGCTGGTCATACTCTCCCCCAATGATGCCGGGGGGATAGGGGAAGTTGGGTGGGAAAACATCGGGGCCAAAAGGGCTGGGACGGTGAGGCATGTGGATATCCGGTAAGTAGGGGTTGTATCGTCTCCGCAGAGCAGACGTCTGCTTGTTCTTCTCCTTGTACAGCTGTGGAACACGACAGACACGTGAAGGACACCGAAAGATAAAGGGTCTAACAGCTAAAAATCTGCACCCAGAGAGAATCATGATGACCCACAAGGATGGGGGGGAGAATTTAGAAATGACAGACAGAATTAGAGGTGACCTTTCACAGCTCAACTCTAACTTACAGCTTAATAATAAAGCTCTTGGGTATTTGTATGACACAAAATGCTGGTTGCTCAAATCAATTTCTAGGGCGATACAGAGAAGAGCATGAAAGGGCCGGGGTCATCACAGCCTTGAACGCGGCCGATCACGTTTACATGCGTGTCACTTATATGTCGCCATTTATAGCTCAAAACCACAGCAGCTGCTTTATGGCCAGACAGGAATCTGAGAAATGTATATTTAATTACCACATTATATTAAAATGATAAAAGGGTCTGTAATTTGTCCCCTGCCCCCCGGGC
>WWET01006969.1:0-14747 GCA_011038615.1 Limnodynastes dumerilii | reverse complement strand
AAAATACGCTCAATAGCGTAGCGTAATTGTGAATGTATGGCCCATTCACGTATGTGTCACGTAAATACTTACGTGTGGGCGTGCCAATTTTACGTGCGTCCAAAATACGTCTGAAATGCGTGAAGTAGGCGGGGGGTTGTATTTAAAGTGTACAGTATGGGCGTGCTTAGCTGCGTAAATTCGTCTAGCCCATACGTACGTGTGCGTATGACTGCGGTTACGTTGGAAAAAGTTAAGGTAGGGTTTGGAAAGCGTATCTTGACAAAATACGTATGTTCAAGGGGTGTGCCGAGGGGAGTGTAACGAATTTACGCACACGAAAATACGCTACGCGAATAAACGCATGGCAAACGTAGTTCTGGATCTACCCCAATGTTGTTTCCACTAATGTTGCCTGGATATTATGTCTTTTCAATAAACAAATTATTGGATAGCTTTATTGAGCTGAAAATATGGTTGTTATGGCTGACCCGGACGCTCGTGTTCAAAAATAAAGAAGAGTTGCTGTGAATTGTCTACCCTTTAATTATGAAAATCAATGGGAGGATCCTGCATCATATTTCACATTTCATACCACGTGGTATGTTTCAAGGTATCATGAATATTTCTTTTAATTGACTCCGATAGTGTTACAATATAGGATTCCCAGCAGTCAAAGAATTTCTCAACCCTCCTTTCCTTAGATAATAGAGTTTCTAAGTAATCCATTCTAAATAAGAAATATAATTTTTCTTTAAATAACTGCAGTGGGGGAGGTTCCCGCCTTATCCAATATTGCAGAATTGATTTTCTGGCTGCCGCACTAACATATTGTGTGAGTCGTCTACCCCTCTTGTTATTTGCTGCCTCTCTGGAAGAATGCCAAAAATGGCCCATTCCGCCGAGAGAGGCAAGTGATTAAATAATTTCCGTAAACTGTTGGACTTGTAACCAGAATCTGCGGAGCAAAGGACACTGTCACAAACAGTGAAAGTGGTCAGCCCCATCCATCCCACACTTAGGACAAGAGTCTGCTTTTGAGATACCCGCTTGAAACAGTCTACTGGGAGGCATAAACCCTCTATGTAAGAGATTTAGAAACATCTCTCTATATCTCGTAGAGGTCATTGTCCTATGAGATTGATTATGTGCTTTAATTAATAACTCACAGGTTAATTGCGGGAAGTGCTGTATCCATTTCTTCATCCTTGACCCAACATTGGTGTGATCCATCGTCTCATGTAAGTATCTATAATGAATAGTAATGGCCTTGGCAACTGGGGGTGATTTATTTAATAGTTTGTCAAACTCATTATGCCAGTCATTAGCAGATAAGAATCTTGTGATGCTTGATACATAATGTTGTGCCTGATAATATGCTAGGGGATAATCAGTCAAGAACTGAAATCCCTCAATCGCCTGATAAAAAGTTAACGGCTTTTGAGTACCCCTATTTGTCAATTGACCAACCCTAGTTAATCCCTTTCTTGCCCATCCGACGAAGGGTTAGGTCGCCATCCCATCCTGGAATTCAGGGTTAGACAAAAGTGTAGGAAGAGTGACTTATGAGAGTTTAGTAAAAATGTATGGCGTAACATATGCCAAAGTTTGTGTGTATGCCAAAGGAGTGGGTTATCACGAATGTTCGGTTGGATTTCTTGGTCCTGTTGATGTAGGAATGAGACTAAACTCATCCCTTCTAGGAGAGCCCCATCCACTAACCAATTGGTATAAATATCTTGAGAATGCAACAAATCCCTTAGATGTCTTAGGATGGTTGCTTGATTATAAGTAGCAATGTTAGGAAGGTTAGGTCTCCACTGCTTTCCAGTGGAGAGGGATTTGCGATTTGGCAGCGTTGTTCAGATGTTTAAGGAGGGACTTTTTATAACTAGAAATAGGCATTTGTGAGTAAGAAAGAAGCCAAAACTCCGGGGAGTCAGAGACTTCTTGGCCAATAATCTTCCTGGAGATGGAGATAACCTGGTTCCAGTAAGGTACTATTCAGGGGCAAGACCGCCAGACATGGAAGAGGGTTCCCACATCATCTCCACATCTCCAGCACGTAGCCGGAGTACCTGGGAAGATCTTATGAAGCGCTGCAGGGACCCTATACCACCTAGTTAATAGCTTGTATTGGATTTCCAGCACCACTACACTGGGAGAGCAGGATCGGGCAAGACGGAAGACCTTTGACCAGTCGTCATCTGAAAGAGGGTGGGCTAGATTCCTGTTCCAAGTGTCTACAAATTTCAACTGTGAAGTGAACAACGATGCAATAAGTAGTTTGTAAAGGGTCGAGATAAGATGGGTGGGGGTAGCCGTGGCTAGGCACAGTGCCTCATAGGGAGACGGGAACCAGCTCATACAGGTCTTTTTACGAGTGTGTTGGCAGAAATGGCGGGCTTGCAAGTATGCCCAGAAATCACTTTGCTGGAGACCATAGGCCTCAGATAACTCATGGAAAGGCAGGAGGGACCCTCACCCAATCAACTGGTGGACCCTGGAGAGCCTAGCTGCCGCCCACCTGGAGAATAGGCTATGTGTGAGACCTGGGGGAAAATCCGGGTTGTGAGTGAAAGGTGTAAGTGGTGAAACAGGAGAAGAGAACTCACATCATGCACGAAGGTGTCTCCAGCACTGGAGTGTGGGGCTTAATGTAGGATGATTAATTTGTGAGATGACCTGTAACCAGGGTATGATGTGTAATGGAGACTGGGTGAAACAAAGGTAACCCATTGGCGAGTATCACCTGGCCGGGACCACTCCGATATCCTCGTCAGCATTACCACCCAGTAGTAACCCTTAATAAAGGGAAGTTGGAGGCCTCCATTATCCTTATTACGGAAAAGTGTGGTCTGGGGGCATCTGAGTCGCTTGTTGTTCCAGACAAACTTCCCAATTTCATGTTGGACAGCCTTAAAATATGAGTTGGAATTGCAATCGGGAGGGTCTGGAGGAAATATAAAATTTTTGGTAGGATAGACATTTTGACCACATTAATGCGGACCGTCCAGGAGAAATCTTTCCCCGACCAACGTGAGAGCTCCTGTCGAATTGTAGTAAGCAGAGGGGGGAAGTTAGCTTGGAACAGAGCCGAGGCAGATTTAGTGAGGGTTACTCCTAGGTACTTCAGGTGGGAAGGGTGCCAGCGGAAGGGGAAGCCCGTCTGAAGAGATTGGGTTGAAGAAGTCGTCAGATTCAACCCCAAAGCTACCGACTTGTCAAACTTGATTTTCAAGTTGGATAATTTCCCGTAGCGAGAAAGCTCCTCCATTAGATTGGGAAGGGATATCACAGGGGAGGTAAGAGTGGCGAGAAGGTCGTCTGCGAAGAAGGCTAGTTTGAATTCCGAACCCCGCACTCCCATGCCGTGGATATTGGGGTTCCGCCGTATCGACCTGGCCAGAGCCTCCATGCAGAGGACAAAAATGAGTGGGGAGAGGGGGCAGCCCTGACAGGTTCCATTGCTGATCTGAAAGGGGTCTGAGAGGCCCCCGTTTATCCTGATCCGGGCAGAAGGTGTTCTGTAGAGGGCCAAGATCTGATGCAAGCAGAGCGGACCCAGTCCCAGATGCTCCAAAACCCCTTTGAGAAAGCCCCAGTCTACCCTGTCGAAAGCCTTCTCTGCGTCGGTGGACAAGAGGAGGGTTTTGGGGCTTTGTGAAGTGACTTGATGGATAAGGCTAATGAGCTTAGTGGTGTTATCTCGGCCTCACGGCCCGGAACAAACCCCACCTGGTCATGGTGGATAAGCCCTGGCAGGAATTGCTTAAGCATGTTGGCCAGCAGCTTAGCGTATAACTTAAGGTCTACATTCAGTAGCGAGATAGGCCTATAGCTAGCGCAGAGGGAGGTGTCCTTCCCCTCTTTGGGGATGACTGTAATATGTGCGGACAGGGAGTCTGGGGAGAAATGGGACGTGTTCGAGATCTGGTTGTATGCTGCCAGCATCATAGGGGTCAGTTTGTCTTTGAGCACTTTATAATAAGAGATGGGGAAGCCGTCCGGGCCAGGGCTTTTCCCGTTGGGTGAGGATTTAATGGCCATATCAAGCTCCTGTGCTGTAAAAGGGGATTCCAGATGAGCTATGGCTGCCTGGGAGAGTTTGGGGAAGTCACAGTCTATGAGGTATTGTCGGATGTTGTGGGCTCCGTCCAGGGCACACTGGGGTGATGGGTTTCTCAAGTTGTAGAGGATAGAATAGTATTTGTGGATGGTGTTAGCAATTGCTGTGTCAACGTGGTGCACCCGCCCATCGCCATCCGTAATTGAGGGGATATAGGTCCTAGCCCTCTCCACCTCAAACTTCGTTTGAAAGTTTAGGAGCTCGCCCAGTGCTCTCCGGGTATCCGTCAGTTCGTCTAGAGTGGCCCTAGAGAGGGTTTGTTTATGGAGGGACTCCAGAGTCGAGATCTTCTGGAGGAGCCTGTCCTGCTGGGTATCTCTTTGCTTTTTAAGGTATGAGCACAAACGGATGCAGTGACCACGGATAACGCATTTGTGCGCTTCCCAAAGGGATATCCTGAGATGTCCCCCACATCGTTTAATGAAATGTAGTCTGCCAGGGCCTGTTCCAGTTGCGTGCGGGTGTCCAAATTATGTAGGATTGACTAATTGAGTCGCCAGCTCCAAGCCTTCTGGTCCTGACGGTGAAGGTTAATAGTTAGAGTAATAGGCGCGTGATCGGACCATGTGATACTGCCAATTCGGGAGTCCAGGAGGTTATGTAGGTAAGAATGATCTAGGAGAAAGTAATCTAGTCTAGAGTAATGTTGGTGTACGTGAGAGAAGAACGTGTAATCTGTGTCTGAGGGGTGCATGAGTCTCCAGGTGTCCACCAGACGATAGGTATGAAGAGATCTCCTTACCTTTCTTGCATCGCGGAGAGATGTGGAGGGCGCCCCTGACGTTGAATCCACCCGTGGGTCCAATGTCCAATTGAGATCCCCTCCCACAATAAGCACTCCTTCACGGTGGGATTCTACTTCCTCGAGGGTTCTGGCCAAGAAAGCAGGTTGGTTAGTGTTTGGTACATATAAGTTAACAAGTGTAAACTGCTGGTCAAAGATCTTCCCCTTCACCAATGTCAACTCATGTGATGTGAGAGCAGAGACATGAATACGATTGGAGAACAAAATGGACACCCCTCTAGCTTTGGATTTGGAGTAGTTATTGTAAAAGGCAATGGGGTAGTGTCGGTTTCTCAAAACTGGGGGATTAGGGCCTCTAAAGTGTGTCTCTTGGACAAAAGCAATGTCGATTTTACCCTGGCGAAGGGTATGGAAAAGATTTGCCCGTTTCTCGGGAATGTTTTACCCCCTTCGCATTTATGGAAAGTAAATTAAGTTTGGTACTCATGGGGACCGCCATGAAGAGTCATGTGGAGCTGGTAATGAGCTACAGCAAAGCAGGGAAGTACCATAAAACCGTGACCTGGGGAGCGAAGAGACACGAGGGGGTGGGGCTGGGTAGACAAATTGAACATAAACGACACAAATATGTTAGAAGTGAACATGTAAATAGCAAATACAAAAAGCCCGGCAGGACCTGGGCAAACAAGCTGTACCGGGGGTGACATGAGTATCCACAACTGCGAAAACGTCATGCACCACGGTTTCCAACCAGTGGAGGTACGGGCAAAAACGGGTACTAACAGAACATGCATCACCAAAGTATTACAGAAAGTTGCATCAGAAATGGTGGCTAACTAGTAAGGAACAAGCAAACATAACCTCTTAGGTATCGGTGTAAACTGGGTCTCCCGCTGGGCAGGCGTAGGGGACAGCTGTAGGGAGTCCCCCACACCAAGGGAGAGAGGAGCAAGGAAAGGCACTGGGGGCTATGAATCGTCCTATCCCCGGGGCGACAGAATTGTAACAGAAGCGAAGCGGGGACAGATACTCATTCTAGGAGAGTCCAAACCGATGAGGTGCCGATAGAGTCCGCTGCATTGTCACTAGGCCTGGTGTTGCGACGTCGTCTCCGGGCGGTCTGCCAGTCGTCACGGGGAGTAGTGATGGAAGAGGAAGCAGCATATACCGATCTGTGCCAGTCCGGCAAGGAAATCTGAGGTAAGTCCAGTGAGTTGCGAAATTGAGCTAAGTCCGCTGGATTCTGAAGGTTTGCAGTCTTGCCGCTGTGGGAAGCTCGAAGGCTGAGGGGGAAGCCCCATCTGTATTTGATTTGTCGCTTTCATAGCTCGTCGGTAAGGGGCTTGAGTAGGTGACGTTGCGTGAGGGTACGCCATGAGAGGTCCTGGAATATGTGTATCCGATTACCTTGGAACTCCACAGTCTCCCGTTTCCGGGCTTTCGAGAGTATCGCTTCCTTGACAGAGTATGTAGTAATGTAGTCGGCATATAATGTCTCTGGGAGGGTCCGTCGGTGGTCGTCTAGAGCCAAGAGCCCGGTGAGCTCTGTCGAACTCAATAACAGCATTTGAGTCAGACTCCAGTAGATCATTGAAAATAGCTGTCAGAGCATCAATTATTCCGGGTGGGGCAACCTCCTCTGGAATCCCACGTATCCGCCCCCGGTTGTCCAGGTCTTCAAGGTGCAGCTGGACTTCTCGAAGTTCTGTGGTGCAGGCCTCCAGTTAATCTCTCAGTTGCGAGACGACATTTGCCTGTTCCTCCTCCAGTCCAGAAACCCTGGTAGATATGCCGGTGACCTCGGTGCGCAGGGAGCTCAGTTGGGTCTGGAGCTCACCCCGAAGGCCCTGCTCCAAAGCTTGCATGTCTTTCTTGGTGGGCAAAGAGTCCAGGCGTCATAGTATCTCGTTGAGAGCTTCTGTGTGAGACGCTTGGGGAGCAGGGTCTCTGATTCCGAAATTGAAGAAGAGGATTGAGCTGCGGGTGAAGCCGGTCTGCTCTGGGAGGCGATGAATTGTTGGATATTTGGTTGAGACAGGCGTGTTCTAGAATTCGGCGTTTTCGGCACGAGCGCACCTTTCTTCCCCATCAGTCTTGTTAAGTAGCGGAGTTATCGCCACATAGCGATGGTTGCGGAGTGCAAGTGATGCATGAAGCTGCGTTTCCCCTTTAAATGTTCAAAGCATTATTGGCGGTTAGCAAAGGGACATTGCCTCAGGGCAGTGGGGGCTTTGCAGCAGTAGTAGAAAGTGGTCTTGAGATGAAAAACAGTCTGTGCAGTCACATTGCAATATATAGGTAATGTACACTGTTGTTTGATGGAGACGCCACTAGGTGGCGATAAAACACTAGATCTGTAACCTTATGCCGTTATGTGAACTGAAAGGACAGAAAGAACTCAACATTCAAGGTAATAGTGGCAAGTCCGGGGGAAAAAGGGAAAATCTTGAAGTACAGGTAGGGTGCTGTGTGGGCAAGGGGAGTCCTGTGGGACCAGCTGGTAGGCAATATGCAGGAGAGGGAGACATATTGCGCAGTAGGAGGAAGAGGGAGGCAGAGGAAGCTTGTCTGGGTATCTCCACTATCACTTGCCAGAAGGATCCCAGTGGAGGAAATGGTGGTGCTGGGGGGGAAAGGGGATGTAGCCAGCAAGATCCGCTGCTCCTTGTGGGCCCCAGTCCTCTGTGGTCCGGTTTGCAGGGGGTTGCAGGCTAACAGTGGCAGAGGGAGAGGATCATCAGCCTCTGTATCGCAGGGGTGATACGAAGGTCCGCAGCGGTGCACGTGAGCGCAGCATGCACTATATTGGCGGCGATATTCCCCAGAGGTGCAGGTCTGGAGCCCCTCTTTGGCCGTCGGGCTATGAGCGGAGCCGAACACCCGCAGATCAGGATGGGGCAGTCACGCGGGGGGCAGCTGGGCAAGTGTCTGGCCTGGTAGAAGCAGGCCCAAGGCCAAACTATTCCTCCCTGGAGGGGCTGCGGAGCCCCACTGGACCCACCGTTGGCAAGATCCTGTCAGGCACTAACCGGTGCTTGCGTGAAGGGCTCCCTTGTGGCGCAAAGGTGTCCTTTTTGGGTACCGCTGGGAGATGCGGAGTTTCCCGGGCTTGCAGGCAGCGCGGTGGTGCTTTGCGGCCTGCAGGGCTGAAGCGCCGCCGAACCCGAGGGGCCCGGGACCTCGTCACTGATGCCGCTGGAGTCACTGGCCAGGCACTGAAATAAGGGGAATGTCCTCTGGGGATGTCCAGGCGACTTTGGGCCCCGAAAACTGCTCTAAAATAGGAAATTTAGCAGGCCTAATTGTGGAGCTCGTCCGGAACACGTCTGCTCGGCTTCAGACGCAAGCCCGGAAAGGTATGTTTTAAACTCTTCAGAAGAATATAGATAATTTGGGAAAGGCCAAAGACGGTCAGGGGATGGGCCCATTGGGGCATACAGTTTAATTTGAATAGGGGCATGGTCTGAAATTATTATATCTGTGATCCTAACATTCTGGACATGTGTCAAAAGAGCCTCAGAAATCAAAAAGTAATCTATGCGGGACATGGATCGATGAACTGCTGACTGGAATGTACGTGCCCTATCCGTTGGGTTTAAAAGTCTCCAGGGGTCATATAATTGATGATGCATTGACATTTGTTGAAGACTTCTCCAGGTGTTTGTAAACCCACCCTGGGCAGAGGGAGTCCTATCAAGCCTCGGGTCCATGACTAAATTGAAATCACCTCCCATTATAATATGAAAATTAGATTTCTGGGCCAGTATTGTGGATACAGAGCTATAGAAGTCATGTGGTTGATTGTTCGGACCATATACATTTACCAATGTATATTTGCAATTCCAGATCTCGATATCTAAAATCAGTATTCTCCCATTAGGGTCTTTATATGAACCAAGAATTTTATACTGTAAATTATTACCCAGTAATATGGCAACTCCTCTCTTTTTAATGCGGTATGGTGCAGATATACACTCTGCAGTCCAGGGTGATCGTAAACTATTTTCTCTACTATCTAGCCAATGGGTTTCCTTGCAGAAACGTTATGTCCAGGCGTACTTTTTTTTAGATGTAACAACACTTTCTGACTTTTAATCGGAGTATTTAGGCCACCAACATTCCAAGACACTATGTGGAAATGCGAGGGTGATGGTGGGCCGGCCATGGGATTTGGACAATCAGGACGTGACATTATGACCTACCCCCTCACGGGGAAGACGATTCAGCGCCAACAGCCACATGTCATCTCCATTAGGAAGGAAAAATTTCGAGTTGTCAGGTAACATCTGGGTCAATTCTAACAAGCAATAAGACACATTATTATATATCAATGCAGTACTGTAAGAACAAGAAGCAATGAAAACATCCATTATATATGCAGTGGGAATTTTGTTAAACTTTAGAAAGAATGAAGGAAGAGAAGCTTCACCAGAGCCCGTGAAGTCTTCCCTTAGTATTCTAAGACAATCTGGACACATATGTCAAACTTTTCAGATATACAATAAGCAGAAAAACTGTATGATCAATATTATGAGAAAGAGAACCACAAAATATCATAGACAAGGCACAAGTGCGGCCTAACTGATGATTATATTAGTCTGAGTTTATAGAATAGTGTTCTTCAAACCATTTTTTGATTTTAAGCATATAAGTCTAACTAGGAAATAGTTTCCATACTTAGCATTATTTGGAACCTCACGATGATGCAAAAAATGGTCTTTAGCTTTCTGAGGGTCTGTAAAAAATACGGTCTCATCTTCATCAGAGACTCTAAGATGGGCAGGATACATCAAAGCAAATCTTTTATTAGAATCTATCAGAAATTTACATACCTCAGAGAACTCTCTCCGCTTATTAGAAACTGACGCCGAAAAGTCCTGAAAAATCAGGACTCTCAGGCCATTTACCTCCAATATTCTCACTTTGCGGTATGCTTGTAAGAAGGATTCTTTTGTTCTGTAATCCAAAAATCTTGCAATTACAGGTCTAGGTTTGTTAACATTCCCTCCTCTATCGGGACCTATACGATGTATCCTTTCTATTTGGGGTGTTCCCACTATGCCAGGGTCATTTAATTGTGGGGTATCAAAACCGTAATGAATTCCAATAGTTGGGGCCCCTTAATCGTCTCTGGGATGCCGATAAACCTTAAATTATGACGGTGATTCCTATTCTCCAGGTCCTCCAACTTGTCCGAAAAAGTTCTGAATTGTGTTTTTTTGAGCATCAATTTGCTGTTGTAAAGTATTAACTATGTCCTCAACATCGCTAGTTCTCTACTCAACTTCAGCAACCCTAGATGTATTGGAATCTATTTTGGCTAAAGTCGTATCTAGTCTAGTTTGCAAGTCCTCGAATCGTTTATCGATAAGAGGCATTAAGATATTAGAAATTTCTTTAGCCGTTTCAGAAACACTAGGCGGGGGAACTGGTTCAGACAAAGGATTACTCGAAGGACCTGGAGAAGGAGGCGATGGCGACCCAGATTTTGCGGAAGCCGCCCTGTGTCTACCCATTTTAATAGGAGTGGAAGGTCTAGAGGAATTTGGTTAATCTAGCAATCTGTCCATGACCAATGGCACGACCCCCACAGTATTAACCTCTCAGGATACAATAACTTTTACTACCAATACAGGGGACCTAAGTTCTCTAAACAATTGAATACTATAGAATGGCCGTTGCACCCTGCTTAAGGTATGTCTAAGATATTTCTTACATTCCTCTCAACGACAATTGAATAAAATCAATTAACAAGCACAGGAGAGAGACAAAAATAATAATGCAGCAGAGTAAAGGGGAATAGTGTGAAGGGATGAGTCTAGGGAAGGAGATAAACTGCTGAGCGGAGTCACAAACTACAATTAGGGTAGCAGCAGAATATATTACTAGGGATTGTTCCTATTTGTACCCTGTGCATTTTTAAATATGTAATTTGTGTAACAGGTCACATAAACGTCTCATGTATATTTGCTATAATAAGAGATAAGGATTAGTACTTTTCCTGGTTACACCCTGCAAATCGTGAAATATACAGCTTATATTATCAGTCATAATTACATTTCAGGCCTCCTGGCTGTATCCAAGCTTAGTAGTTAAAGAATGTTTTTTTGTTTGCCTTGTATAGAAAGCAATCACAATGTTGCAGGATCTCCTATCTAGACTAGTAATGTGTCACAAGGAGATATGGTCCTGTAGTAAAAGATAACAATGAATAATGATCCTGTTTACACTTTGCATATTTTTGAATGTATAGGTTGGATAGTAAGTCCCGGAAGCATCACGGACATCACTTATATATCCAGGCTCAGTAGTTAAAGAATGTTCTCCAGTTGCCTTTTATTTATAGCAATCACACTGGTATCAAGATCTCCTATTCAGACTTGCAATATGTCACAAGGAGATATTTTCTTTTGAGAAAATAAATAGCTTAATAATGATCCTGTTTACATCTCGCAGGCTGTTCAATCTACAGCTAGTTAAGCGACACAGGAGCATTGCAGATCTTGCTTATATATCCAGGTATAGTAGATACAGAGTGTTCTCTTGGTACCTTATATTTATAGCAATCACAATGTTATTAGGATCTCCTATCTAGACTTGTTATATGCCACAAGGAGATAGTTTCCTTCTATATATAGCAATCACAATGTAATTAAGATCTCCTATCTAACTTGTAATATGGCACAAGGAGATAGTCTTCTATAATAGTATATGAGAGTTGAAATTTATAACGCGTTAGTTTTCATAGGCACCTTATTTTACAGTAGCCATTTCAAATTATAGTGTCTGGAGACAAGAACAAGAAAGTATATATATAAAATGGCCGACCTGCAGGTTACTGGCGGGAAATTTGGCCCCGCAGCATCAATGGCATAAGCTGTAATAACAGTGATGTAATAATTATTGATGTTATAGATGATCCAAGGCAGGTGTAAAACAGTTAGGATGATATACAACTCACAATCTGCAGCTTGTGTAGCCTTGACTCTATATACCAACAAGGACACTGCTAAAATGGCGTTCCCGCCTTTTTTCCTCAGCCTCCACCTATTCTCTTCTCCAGCTGTTCACTCCGCTAGCAAGTACTCCCCACGTTGATCAGTGTACCCGACAAGGATAGCAAGATCACCTCCGCCACCACCTCACACTGGTCCCCACCGACAGGCTCCTCTCAGCTACCTCGGTCCTGGTCCTCTCCCGATCACCAGCCGCCTCTCCACTGAATCACCGTCTCCACTGCTCCACCGGACCCGACAATGCCGCTAATGGAATCAGGTGAGTGTCAAGCAAGCTCAAAGTGGGGAATAAAATGACAAGGCATCAACCATTAGGTGGTTTAATGCCATTTTTCACATTTTTATTATAGATTACATTGGTTTTTTGTTTAGTTTTTTTGGTTTTGAGGTGTTTTTTTTCTAAGAGAGTGTTGATTTTCACACCCACCTCTTTTTTCTCGGTTGAGTTTCGGGTGAGTTTTCAGCGAGTTTACAAATCGCTGTTTAATAAATACAGTGATTTGTATTCTCTGACTTTTCTAAATCACCATGGCGATGTTAAAAGCGTCGATTTACGCCCTCCCCGTACCCGATTAGCTCTGCTTAAAAAGTCTACTACCCAGGGAGGTTGGGGATTCCCTGACCTCAAACTCTACTATCAGGACGCCCATCTGAGTCATGTTGTAGCTTCTTATGACCCTCCTGGTAAATTGGCCTGGGTAGATATAGAATCCTCTTATCTGGGACTATCCTCTCTATCCTCCATATGGGGTGTCCCACGGACTGCGCGTCTTCCTACTATGCTCTCTCTACCTACAACAACATTCTCGGCCTCAATATGGGATACGTGTAGGCCCCACCTGGCCTCTCCTCTTCTGACCTCTCCCTTTATTACCCCTCTGGGATAATCCGGCCTTCCCTCCAGGACAGTCGAAAGCCTTCTCCCGTACATGGAGACGCCTTGGGATCCGATGCGCTCATGACTGTAAGGTGGGTAATGAGTGGCTTACCACCTCCTCCCTCCAACAGAAATTTCCTTCTCTTACCCCAAAGTCATTCCACTTCTTCCAAATTCGGCACTACCTACTAAGTTTACCTATAACAGCTCGTCTGGACTCCCCCTCTACTTTCGAGAATCTCTGTCTAACAGCTCCCCTTCGTCAGGGGATGATATCCACTCTTTATGCTAACTTGCTAGAGACCCTTACTGGCCCTCAGGATAAGCACGAAAGAGATTGGGAGAGAGACTTAGGCCCCTTCCCTGGTGACGATGAACCCTGGGAGGACATTTGCCAAAATTTAGCTAAGTCCTCTATCTGTACCAAAATTAAAGAAAACACGTACAAGATATACTACCGGTGGTATTTCACCCTTGCCTAGCTGTGATTTTCCATTCAACCTCCCCTCGGTGCTGGCGCCGGTGTGGAGACATGGGTTCGTTCCTTCACGTGTAGTGGACCCGCCCCAAATTGACACTGTTCTGGGACATAGTTCATACTCTCCTAATGTCCCTCCTACCCTTCTCACCCCCAAAAAATCCTTGGATCTACCTATTATGTTACCCTATACCAGATACAGACTCCTCCTCCCGCAAACTAGCTGCCCGTGTCTTGGCTGCGGCCAAATGCCTTATCGCCAAAGCTTGGACACAGCCTGTCCTTCCCTCTCTCTCTTCGCTGTCTGATTTCTTACATATGGTTTATCCCAGGCATGGAAAGAATGACGGCTTATCTGCGGGGTACAGAGGATGCTTATCACAGGGTGTGGGCTCCCTGGTTCGCCCTACAATCCCCCGCCCCTCCTCAGTAGAGTGTGAACCGGTTGCCTATTTAAGGACACACCCTCTGCTGTATTCGCCCTTGACTTTTCCATCCCATATATCTCCATTGACTCAAATACCCCCTAAATCTAATGGACTGGTGACCCCCCCCCTTCCCTCATAGCCCCTATATACCTGCTACTATACAATGTTATTTTATTAATTCCATACTGTAATGTTTCTAAAAATGCTATGGCAGACCTTGTTTGTATTGCACCAATGCTTATCTATTGTATGTCTGCTGCTTCAATAAAAGAAAGTTAAACAAAAAAAAAAGCGGCGATTTAGAAAAGGCACCATTTCTGCCGATTTCATGCCGATTTGCCTTTCATAAATCCGGCAATTTTTTAATTTGCTAAACATTATTTTAGTAAATCTAGCCCCAATGAACTTTTGAAAATAAGTGTTTTTTGCACTTTACATTTATACATTAGGGGCCAGATTTACTAAGCTGGATGAAAGGAAAGCAGCCCAAAGCAACCAATCAGATTCTAGCTCTCACTTTTCTATTACATTCTAGAAAATGTCAGCTAGAATCTGATTGGTTGCTATGGGCAACATCTCCACTTTTTTCTTTCTTGCAGCTTAGTAACCCTGGCTCTAGGTCTTTATTTATCTAGCACCTGCACACCAGTTTGTACTTGTTCACATTGCTATTCTCCAATCCTGGGCTATAAATCTCAAGACCATACATTCCTATTCTCAAGGTCTTACACAAACACTCCTTAGAACTGGGGGGACTTTGAAACTGCTTCTAACTAAGCTAATATTAATTAAAGCAATACACAAAATGGATGCCTAAAAATGGATTGTTACAACATGGCTGCCACTTTATTCAATTTCATAAACCCCTCTTTTGATTCAATTAATATCCCTTAACTTTTGATTGCTTCACATCTGCTGGTCGAACCAAATGCCCTCTGACCCTAACAAGATTGTCCATTCTCTCAGGGGTTCTTGTTGCTTCCGGATAGATGATAGTCATGTCCTGCAGATTCTCGACAGACCCTATTGGAGCAGAGGTATCCGCAGGCTGGACAGAAATGCAAATGATGGCAGATACTGGGGGGACTAGATACC
>WWET01006967.1:34448-52181 GCA_011038615.1 Limnodynastes dumerilii | reverse complement strand
TATATACATACATACATATATATACATGTACAAGTTTACTATAAATATATATTTACACATTTATGTCAAGATGATAGATAGATAGATAGATAGATAGATAGATAGATAGATAGATAGATAGATAGATAGATGAGTTAATGTAACTCAACAAAACAAAAACCAGACAGTTCCTTTAAAAATATTTTTTTGAATATACCCCTAAATAATATCACTTTAAAGCCAAGAAATGGCAAAAAATCTGTCCACATTACCATGGTAAATATACATTAATTCATAAATATACAGGCACACACAGTTGGCTAGAAGTAATATATATAAATAACTGCTTACCTGTTATTTCCTCCCCGATGCTCCGCTTCAGTGAGTCCTCTCCAGTTCTTTCGAGTCACACACAGCCAGCCACCATGAATCCACGATACCTCTCTTAGCCGGGCCCTGCGCTCTTCTCTAAGAAACGCAGTGCTCGGGCTGACGTATATTCAGTGCGGGCGGCGGGGTGCAGAACTGGCGTGATGCGTGATGTCATGACGTCACCCAGTGCATTACTGGGAACCAGGGAAGCCGGCCCAAAGCCACTAATAGCTGGGCCCGTAACAGAGGAGAACTCAATGCAGCTCCCGCTGCACCTAAATCCAGGACCGGATTTCAGGCCCCAGTGGCCCGCCAGGCCCTAAGCGCGGGTATCCGCTGAGAACAGCTCTATTTACAGGGCCAAAAGAGAGGTCCAGCGCTCCAAACAAACATTATATAACACTATGTGTCAGCACATACATTTTTAGGTTTAGTTCACAATATAGCTATATTAGGTCTAGGCACCTCCTGTAGGTGAATCCCTATCCATCTGCTATATGTGTACTCAGGAGGTCTGTATTAAGACACCACTGCCATTTGAACAGAGTGTAGCGGCCATATTGGGGAGGGGTCAGGCTCTCAAAGTAAAACTAGTAACAGTAACAAAAAAACACAGGCTGCGCTTCTAATTCAGTAATTCTAGTTCAAATAGCAGGGGTGTCTTAATACAGACCTCCTGTGTACACATATAGCAGATGTCTAGGGACTCACCTACAGGAGGTGCCTTGACGCTGTGCATTTATATATACACTACCATTCAAAAGTTTGGGGTCATCCAGACAATTTCGTGTTTTACATGAAAACTGACTTTTATTTATCAAATGAGTTACAAAATTAATAGAACATATAGTCAAGACATTGTCAAGGTTAGAAATAATGATTTTTATTTGAAATAATAATTTTGTCCTTCAAACTTTGCTTTCGTCAAAGAATGCTCCTTTTGCCGCAATTACAGCATTGCAGACCTTTGGCATTCTAGCTGTTAATTTTTTAGGTAATCTGAAGAAATTTCACCCCACAATTCCTGAAGCACCTCCCACAAGTTGTATTGGCTTGATGGGCATTTCTTGTGGACGGGCAAACCCGTTTTCAGCTGTGCTAACATAATTGCACAAGGGTTTTCTAATCATCCATTAGTCTTCTAATGTGATTAGCAAATACAATGTACCATTAGAACACTGGAGTGATGGTTGCTGGAAATAGGCCTTTATACACTTATGTAGATATTCATTTAAAAACCCTAGTATAGTCATTTACCCCATTAGCAATGTATAAATTGTATTTCTGAGTAATTTAGTGTTATCGTCATTGAAAAAACAATGCTTTTCTTTCAAAAATAAGAAAATTTCTAAGTGACCCCAAACTTTTGAACGGTAGTGTATACTTGCACACATTTCATATATTGAATTAGAAGCGCAGCTTGTTTTTTCTTGTTACTATTTACAGAATTTGTGTGGCCCCACCCCTATGTGACGCCATCGGTGACCTCACGTGGGCAGGACTCCGCGGACCTGGGTTATCATCTGGAAGGTGTGCAGAGAAATTCTTCCCTGTGAATTGGCCCTGTAATGATGGCAGGCCCCCATCTGCTCCAGCCCCTTGACAGTAGTTCCGGCTCCCCCCTCCCCCTGCTGATGGTGGCCCTGCCTATTTAGAAAGGGCAGTTCTTTCGGTTGCTTTTGTCTGGAAGAAGCAAAGCAACTGATAACCTGAGCACCGATGACAGAGCTCCGAATGGTAAGTGTAAATTTTGCCCCGACCTTAACCCTTACCCTGCTTTCCCCATAACCTGACCCTAACCCTTCCTTCCCCACAGCCTAACCCTAATACTCCCCTCCCCTCAACCTAACCCAAAGACTTCCCTTCCCACAGCCTGACCATAAGACTCCCCTCCCTGCAGTTTGACCATAAGCCTCCCATCCTTGCAGCCTAAACCTAGACCTTGCAGCCTAAGCCTAAACCTAAGCCTAAACCTAGACTCCCCTACCCTCAGGCTGACCCTAACCTCCTCTTCCATGACCCTAACTCTCCCTTCCTCAGAGCCTAACCGGCTTACGCAATTTACGTACCGAAATGGTACATACAGTAGATAGCGTAAATGAGCTACTAGTAGTAGCTCAATTCTTAAAACAGCGTACTTCTTAAAAAAGCTCCTTCTTAAGTCTGAATCAGGCCCTTTGTCATTGAATTACTAAGGGGGTTTTGATTTTTTTCCCCTTCTTTCATTGTTTGCTTTTCCCATTTTAGTATTTATTTATTTATTTATTTATTGATCATTTCAGAAATGTTATACTTTATATATACCACCAGTTGTTTTTACACTTGCTGAACCTGTGTTGAATTCCAAAGCTCCTGAGAGTTCCCAGCTATTCCTGTGGATTCCTTTGCTCTCGTGTGTTGTCTTGTGTGCTCTTGTAGCGAACATCCCTATTTTGAAAAGGCTGTTCGCTCCCAGCGAGTTCCAAACTCGATGAGGCATAGCAATCGATCCCCGGAGAACCGAACACGGTGCTCCGAAAAATTAGTTTTGATCAACCCGCTCCCTAACCCAAACCCTAAGTTTCCCCCCACGTAGCCAAACCCTTAGTCCCCCCTGCAGCCTAACCCTAAGTCCCCCTCCACGCAGCCTAACGCTAAGTCTCCCTCCACACAGCCTAACCCAAAGTCTCCCCACCCCTGTCGCAGTCTAACCCTAAGTCCCCGGTGGCGGTGCTTCTGAAAGTGAATGGATGAGCATACTCACCTATTAATAAAAAAATAATCTGAGAGGGTTCACATTCGAAATAGGAGCAGACGAAAAACAGATTTCGGCTGTCCCTAATTCGCAAAGCGAGCCTTCACAGCGGGGACTCGCAACTGTGATTTTTTAAATCAAAGCTGTAGAGGGGCCACACTGTTTTTGCATTAATAATTTGTTTTTATATTGTCATGACTACCATGAAATTTAAATTGGACACAACAGCCTTAAAGAATGTACACGTTATTCTTAACATTTCCAGAAATGCTATGATGCAAAATATTGTGGTAAAAAAAATAAAAAAATTTGCTCGAGGAAAGGAAAATTAGCAAATAATAAAGTCTCCCATAAAAGAAATGTAAAGAATGTAAAAACAAAAAAAAGTCTCAGAGAATAAAAACTAATACTTGTCATATATGATTGCATTTATATACTGTATATGTGCAACAAAAGAGGAAAAAAATAAATATTACAGAAAGTTTTTTTAAGAGAATTTTCTAATTTTATTTTAATTCTATGGATGACTGTTAGCATATGCATAGATTCTAAAAGGAGTTTCAAAATAAAGAACAATATGATTCATTGCTTTATTGTCATTAACAGCACATCTATGGAATATTTAATTTCTTCAGTCAAATATTAAAGTGGTAGATGAAGGATACTGAGTGCTGCTATATGTATGCGTTATTCTAAAACACATTTAGTAAACACTAAGTAAACACAAAAGTAAATATAATAATAGGTAAATACACTAAAATGCAATGAACACCCATAAATATATTGCAATAATAACAATATAATTGTAAATAAAACAACCAATAATAGTAAATAAAATTAAATTAAAACCAGACCCACTGTTAAAGGAATCAGTGACAGGGCAGAAAATAAATCTAAACCCCAAAATACGGTGCAATCTTCCTGTCCTCCTCAGAATTTCTCAACATGTTGACAAATAAAAAGAAATAGAAGATAAGAAATAACTAATATATTAATGTTAAGTTATACATTTTATTATGCCCAAATGAAAATGGTAAAAAAAAAAACGATTAATACAAACAGATACAGATATGGTGTGACGTGGCTACTCCTAGGGTGTGGAGTCTAACTGGGGCCTGTTTTTCACTAGAGTCCTTCCTCGTGAGGATAGGCTTGTGTGGCAAGAATTCAGCAGATCACGACCCCTGGAAGGCGCCAGTAGAGCTTATATAGAGCACAGACAATGATGGACAGAGTAACAGGCAACAAGTGTTTATTAGTGTACAAACAACACACAGGTAATGGAAACTAGTTAGCTGGATACAACTGGAAAACATAAATACCAATCTAAACAAGATGCACAGAAGGCTATGACACTGAGAATCCAGATACCAACAGAATAAGCACAATACAAATAAACAGGACAGGGCTAACAGGGACAACTGAATAAATGCAAATATACAAGGCAGGGCTAACAGAAGATACTGGAGAACAAGGAATACATAATGGTGGAAATCAAAACACAGGAGAAACTGTATACATGGAGTACAGAGAAACATAAATTAAAACAAACTGGGGTAATACCAAATACGAGTACACAAGGTCAGCTGGGAACACAAGCACTGGAGATCAGGAAAGGCATAAGAAGGTTACAAGCAGGAGATCAGGAGGCATATATGCACCAGGAGCACAGGTAAACAATTAATGACCAGCAGCCTGCTCAGAAGGCCAGATCCAGAATTAGCAAGGACAGACACGTCATGTATAGAAGTCATCTGTCTGTATGTACTACCCAGGGATTCAACATTGGCCAGCATTCATTCAATGCAGAATTTTGTGCAGACTTCAGTGTCAGCAGAGGGAGTCAGCTCACTCATCATGCATACGAGAAAAGCATGGCGGGTTGGAATAGGCATTTCACTTGTACAGTAAGGGCTTGGATAAGCCCTTACTTACAATTTACTATTCCGCTTGAAAGGGTTTCCATGCGGAATACTTAAGGTAGGGTCCTAGGCATGTATACGTATATGCATATATATACATATATGTATATGTTGCCTTGTTTTCTTGCATTTAGGATGTTGGTTACCAAACCCTTAACTCTGGATCCGGCTCAGAAAGAGGAAGTCCTATATAAGCAGGCTGACCAGGTGTTGAATAATTAAATACAATAAAATAATAAAAATATTTTGGAAAAAAGGGAAGAAAAATTTGTGTCTATGCTTCGACAGTGTTATTCAATGAAGGGAATGGTCACATGTTAGTAACACCCTCACTCTGCGATTCAATTATAATTGTTTTCTAGAAAATGTAATATTGCAAGACATGGTTATTACCAAATGTACTCTATGCTATTTTTGTGGTATAGGCTGCAGGTGTTTCAAGTCCTCTTGTGTATATGGACCATTTTCACACTAAAGAATGAAAGTTTTCAGCTTTTTAACCGAATTACGAATGCCATAGGGCTACCTTATATTTAGGTTCGTAGATGTGTGCGTAGGGTGGCTAATTAAGAAAGTTTTTTCCTAACCGGGCCCAGATTTCCTCATTTAAATGACTCCCTCCACCAACTCTTCTTATCTTCGTTCTTAAGTTTTCCCAGCACGTCCCTTCATTCTTAAGTCATTACGAACCTTGAGGAAATAGCTTCATAATGAAGCACTCCTTTAAGTCGTACATAAATTGTGTATATTAAGTTACTACACCTGCGCAATATATCCCTTCTTAAATATACGTACCTAAAATGCTGAATTTTCTTAACTGTGAATCAGGTCTTATGTATCTAAGGTCTAGATGGTCTAGAGTGATTAGATCACATGTTGGTGGCTCAGTGAGTAGCACTTGTATCTCACAGGGCTGAGATTATGAGTTAGATTCCCAGACTAGGCCTTATCTGTGTGGAGTTTATATGTTCTCTCTGTGTCCATGGGTTTCCTCCAGGTGCTATGATTTCCTTCCACACTCCAAAAACATACTGGTAGATGAATTGGCTGCAGAATAAATTAACCCTAGTGTGTGTGTTTGCCTGAGTTAGGTAACTTAGAATATAGCTCCAATGGGGCAGGGTCTGATGTGAATGTTAAATATTCTCTGTAAAGCTCTGTGTAATCTAATAGTGCTATATAAAAACCTGTTAATAAACAAATATCAATCACTTCTACACCATTCAGCTAATGACTACCGGGAGTGATTTTGTAAACTATGCAATTATTTAATATCCCCAGACAATGAAGACCACAATACAAGTGTAGAATATCTGCACTGGAATAATGAAGAGACTTAAATCTATTTTTAACAGTTCTTTGCTAATAGATAAAATTAAGAATTATAGTCTAGTAATTCTGTCACGGGGCACATTTTAACATTTAATTTTATAATTTATAAAAGGTGTATATTAGCTTTCAATATATGTCTTTTATACATTACTAACTTTATTATATTGTAAGCTATAGCAGCACATTTGCCATTTATCATCTTTCAAGTAAAAGCAGCAAGCAATTTACTTGTCAAAATAGTCTACAATGCAGATACCCCTTTGTGTATCAAACCCCAAAGTCCTATAGAGTGTCAGCTTGTGAGCAGGGCCCTCTTCCCCACCCAGTCTTGGCTTATAATGATTGATTTAAATTGTAATATGGTTGCACTATAGTTTGTTACTTGTTAAACTTTTTTCTACATTCACAGCAGCTGGCTGGAGCTCAGCATACCACCTGACCCTAACATGACTACCACCTGACCCTAACATGACTACCACCTGACCCTAACATGACTACCACCTGTTTATGCAAATGGCGTCATTAAGCCCCGCCCCCTGTCAATCACTATTGTGATCTCTAGTGTTCTAGGGGGTGGACGAGACTTGATTACAGCATCAAGTCCCGCACATTCTTAGTAATACTAGGGATTACAATAGAGTTTATTTGGGGGTTGGGATTTGCAGGAGATACCGGGAGAACTGCCCAAATTTCGTGAGTCTCCCGGATATTCCAGGAGAGTCGGCAACGCTGTATGATGACTACCACCTGACCATGATTACCACCTGACTATAGTATGACAACCAGCAAAAGTACTAGTACCACTGGTTTACAACCTCTGTCCTAAAGCACAGTGACAGCAGGAGAAACAGTCATTCTTCCTCTTATAGTATATGTACCGTGTAGCTGTAAACAATGTAGACAATATGGTTAGAACAGGTTCATGACTGTTTAGATGCAGAACTGAGTTAGGAGAAATACCAGGTGGATAAACCTCACCCTACATGCAATAAGCACAAATAAAGCCACAGCTGCAGGAGAAAGGCTTCACACCCAGTAGTTTGCACACACTGTGATAACTGCAGCTGCACTGCTTAAACTTTTTCTTTATGCAATTCTTTTTTACTTCTGGTTTTTCATGTTTTGTGTTTATGGAAACTTGTCAATTGAAAATATTTTGCTATTTAAACAGTAAATTATGCAGACATAACATGTATGTCAAATGTACAATTAATGGTTTTTATATACAATCTTGAGAAAGAAACAACCAGGGGAGATAAACAATGTGCTATGGCCAGTCATCAGGGCCGGATTAACCATGGGGTGACTGAAACGGTCCCCCTAAGGCCTCCACACACAAAGGTGTCCTCACACATATGACCGTTTCTAGGGGCGGGCAAGTCATGTCATGTAAACGCCATCCTCATCAGATAACAAATGTTTCTGTGAATGATGTGACCCAATATATACTACTGTGTCATTGGTCATTGATGGAAACAGATTTGGTCTTACAGTGCTCCTGTATGAGCTTTGTATAATCAGTCCTGTTTATGTGAATGAAGTGGTGACTTATGTTACGTCAGCATCGTTCAGGGTGTGAAAGAATGAAGAGGAGGGGTGTGGCCTGACTTTTTCTTGGAGCTCCTCCATACTCCGCTACTTTCATTCTTTTATTAGCCCTGTTGCAACATTTTACATAGTGCCAATTCACACCTGCAGATTATCTCTGGTGTCCGACACAACACACAGGACTTTTATTGGCACTTGGGGTTGCTTCTCAGCGCTCCCTAGAGCATGCGTCCTTACCTCCCTATAAGCCGCACAAAGCCCTCTCTCCCTCCATTGTCTCTGGTAGAGGACTCAGAGTGCCCATCCCCTGGCTGACCTGCACCAGCTGGGTGCTATATCCCCTTACACTGCGGCACTCTGCATTCTAAGCAACCACAGAGCAGTGCTGCATCAGTAGCTAATCAGCGCTATAAAAAGCCATACCTCATACCTCCCAACATTTGAGAATCGGAAAGAGGGACACAATTTCCCCGCCCATTGGGCGTGTCAATGGAAGTGGGTGTGTCATGTACCACCCAGAGGGCGTGTCTAGGGAAGTGGGTGTGTCTTGCACTTTTTGTCGAATGCTGTTAAAAAAAGATTTGTGATGCGTTTTATACAGTATAACACTGCTCTGTACTTACATTATACAGTATAACACTGCTCTGTACTTACATTATACAGTATAACACTGCTCTGTACTTACATTATACAGTATAACACTGCTCTGTATTTACATTATACAGTATAACACTGCTCTGTATTTACATTATACAGTATAACACTGCTCTGTATTTACATTATACAGTATAACACTGCTCTGTATTTACATTATACAGTATAACACTGCTCTGTATTTACATTATACAGTATAACACTGCTCTATACTTACATTATACAGTATAACACTGCTCTATACTTACATTATACAGTATAACACTGCTCTATACTTACATTATACAGTATAACACCGCTCTATACTTACATTATACAGTATAACACTGCTCTGTACTTACATTTTATACAGGGCTTTGGAGAAAATGTTTTCTGGGAATGTCTCTGAATCCTGGGCATTTCTTCTATAATGTTGTTTTCTTCCTGATAATATAATTTCCTGGTATATTTCTTCATTACAAGGTGACAAGCAAAAGTAGATTTCTAGATCTGCAGAGCATCACACACAGGATCCAACAGCCAAAACCAAATTGATGAAAGTCTGGTGCATTGATCAGGATTTACTCTCTCTATACCCAGCACAGTGTTTTTGGAGGACACAGGATAAGAGTTAATGAGATGCTTAGAGTCTTATATTCACTGTGCATCACTCTTTTACAGCAGAGAAATATATTTAGAATAATGTAAATAGCACAATGTCTGTTTTCAAAAGCAAAATTTTATTGACAAAAAGAGACAGGATTGAATGACTGATATTTTTAGAGGGTATTTTATCATGTAAACAGTTGTATAAACAGTTGGTTTAAAGAAAACTTGAGTATAAAAATTACATTCTGATAACTTTTTATAATAAGATTTAAATTGATCTCTTGCACTATGAGGCACAACAAACATGTTTAACTATTATCAAATGGGCTGATAGGCAATATAATGGAGCAAATGACAGAGACATAAACTTACATAGGTGAAATAATGGGAAACCAAGGTTCACACAGGTCAGTTTAAAAAAAAAAATGGTATGTTCTTTCAGTTGCTTAAATGGTTGATCCACAAATCCAAATTTGTACAGTTGCTGAAGCCACCAACAATACAACAGGTGTGGGTCCCAGCTGTCTCAAAATAGGGGCAGTCCCTGGATCACCAATCACATGGTTCTGAATAGTTAGTATAAAATCTAACCCTAACCCTAACTCTCCCTTCTCTGCAGCCTAACCCTAACCCTCCCTTCCCTGCAGCCTAAACCCTAAGACTCCCCTCCCCACAGACTAACCCTTTCCCTAATCCTAATCCTAACTCTATTTTTCCCTAATTCTAACCCTAACTCTCCCTTCCTCACAGCTTGACCCTAACCCTTCCTTCCCCTCAACCTGACCCTAACTCTCCCTTCCCCACAGCCTGACCCTAATCCTTCCATCCCTGCAGCCTGACCCTAGCCCTTCCCTTCCCTGCAGCATGACCCTAAGACTCCCCTCCCCACAGGCTGACCCTAAGTCTCCCATACCCACAGACTAACCCTAAGACTCCCCTAACTGCAGCCTGATCCTTATCATGACCCTAACCTTAACTTTCCCAGAGACTAAAACTAACCCACCCCTAACCCTAAAATACCTGGCCAATGGCGGTTCCAAAAATGAATGGGTGAGTATGCTGATCGACATGCTTACCCATTCTAAAAAAAGAATTGAAAAAGGTTGCCTATTCACAATTTGGATTTGTAGATCTAGAGTTTGAGCAACTGAAAGAACATACAATTTTTTTTTATTGACCTGTGTAAAACTTTGTTTCTCGTAATTCTAAACTATTTTAACATTAAATATTAACTTACTGGCGCCCCCTTATGCGTTGCGCTCTGGGCAGCTGCCCCTATTGCACAGTCCTGGTTATGGCCCTGCTTCAAGGTACCTTTGCTTCTGTGACATTCTTGCACCATGTTAGGGGATAGTGTAAAAAAAACAGTGATTGAAAAAAAAAATCTCTTGTATAAATCAATGTGTCTCTATTTCTAAAGTCAGCGCATCAAAGCAGGGACTGCAACCATTGAATAGATCTCCAGATATCAATAAACCATGGATATAAATAGTATCCCATTTAAACTAGTAAAACTACAGACTACAGAAACTACAGAATCAGTAGCACAATAAACCTGTTTCCTTTTACACCTTCACTTTCTATATTAATGTTAAAATTACTTGGTGTGGTGGGCTGACAAATGTCTGATGTGATATTCAGCAGATCTTCTTCACATTTGATCTTCTTCTGTATTTGTCTGATATTTTACACCTTTATGTGACTGCAGGGTAGATCCTGTATTATTGGTATAAAGGTCTATAATGGATTGGAAAAGCCAAGAGGTATTAGTGTGTCAGTTATTACAATGGTAAAAAGCCCATTGCATTTGGCAAGGCTTTGGTACGCACTCTAAACTGAGTTTGGATTCAAGGTGTTAAAGCACAGACACAAGACCAAATGAAACAATGTACTTTTATTTATAATAAAAGACATATCTAAAACACTGCTTAATAACACAAAATAGCCGGTATTGCAATGCAACCCACATCTTCCCCTCTCTGACTCCATGCCCAGAATCTGAGTGACCATGCCAGTTACCAATCTCGATTACACATCCCATGCATCATATAGGAAAATAAAGACATTTAATATCTGTTAATGAAGCTAATAAAACAACTGATAAAAAACAGTCTGTGAATAAAGTCCTTTGGAAAAAATCCGGCGTTTCAGTTTATTATTTTTAGAAAGGATAACAGATTACATAAATATATAAGCCTGAAGAAAACCCCACCAAGTGAACAGCAGTGTGAGCTCCGTAGGTGAACTGGAAGCAGCTCAGTCTATTACAGAAGGAGGCATTGAGGATCCACAGACTATTGCTCCTATGTGTCTTAATGAACAGAATAGTCTCTCATGTTTTTTGTGAATTTCACTTGACTCTTCATTTGGTTTCATCTTGTTGCTGTTTTTTTCTGTCACTGCAGGGCTAGTGTGCATATAGTCTTTCTATCTTCATGTCTCTATAGATGACACATTCTACATCTATGTCTATATGAGCTGTTTAAGCTTTTCTTTTGCATTAGTCAGGTATATTGCACTATTATATATTTTAGCATACCCTGTCTGCTTCATGTTGCTCTACAAGTTTCAGCACGCTCTGTGGCTATTGATTAATGCTCAGACTACTATTGGTATTTACAGGCTGTTGTTGATACTGGGCCGTATTCACAGGCACGTATTTGCGCGGAGTTCCGTGCGTATTTTTAGGATCGGAGTAACTGCACACGCGTAGTAACTTTATTTACGCTATTTACGTTGAATTTACGTGCGGAAGTCCATTAAACATGTACGCATGAATCGCACTTGGGGACATACATGCGGAGGGGCGTGGTTGAAATCCGTATGGACAAAGTTACGAGAAAGTGGATGGAGGGAGGCATTTAAATGACCATTGGAGGGTGCGGTTAGTTACATACGCTCGTGCCGGGAACATAGGAAACAAGAGAGGAAACTCTATGGTGCAGATCAATTGATCTGCACCATAGTTTCCTCTCTTGTTTCCTATGTTCACGGCATCTGCCCTTTGATCAGCGGTATCACACCGGAACAGATAGAGGGAGTGAATCTGCTGCCAGAGAACAGGACCACATAGAAAGTCCAGCAGTGTGCGGAGAAAGGAATTCGGATCACAAGGTACACTGAACGGAGCAACATCTCACATCTACATCATCTTTTGCAACTTCAAGATTGGGAATCACCAGCCCGCATAACCGCAAGGTACTGTGTATTTTCATCACCACTTAGCAGACGCATGGATAGTGTTGAGTGTCATTGTGGGGTTTAGACTTGCTTACCATCTAATAGCGATTTAAACTGCAAGAAAAAGCTCCTATGCCTATTGAGTGTCCAACTGTTCTAAAGCAACTCAGGACAGAATTTATGGTTCAAACTGATTAAGAGTAACGGACATTGCATTGATTCATCTATACTGAACTTTGATTCTTTTCTTGTACAACGGTTACACAGAGACTACAGTATATTGAAACATTGCTTCAAACATCCTATGTTACATATTAAGAGTTGAGCGATGTGATACATAAGTGTTACTCTTTGTTTTGTATTATCTAAAATTCTCTGCCAACAACTAAAGATGACATCCTTAGCTTTCAAACACAATTGGAAACTCAATTTCAATGTCTCCTGTCTGATCTAAAGCAATCTTTCGAGCCTGAACTTTAAAAGGCAGTTACCTCTATAAAAACAGACATCACTTCTTTGTCCGTGCGCATTACTAAACTAGAGCATGGACAAGAAACCTATTTGCGGTTCCAAGCAGGGAACAAGAACTACGTAATAAAAATGAAGATCTTGAAAAACAGGAGCGCCGTAACAATCTCCCAGAATCCCAACTTCTGTCTGCAAGACATATTTGCATCTCTACTCCCTGATTTAAGCAGTAAGGACCGTATTTATACTTTAGTGTAGAATCTACGTGCTTATTTTTACGATCAGTCAAACTGCGCATATCCAGAACCCAACTAACTATACGCATGGAAATCATGGCCGACTGATTCACATACACGGATGTCAGACTTAGGGCTGATGCATGTATTGGCACGTATCAAGTTCCGCATGCTTGGCTAGAGGGGCAAGACTCTTAATGCAAATGAGCAACACATAGGCTACTAATGTACAGTGTGGGCGTTCCAACAGAGTTAGGACTGATTCACAGTAGTAAGTGTTTTGCGTAAACTAACATACGCAAATTGATCTGTGTTTATAAATTAAACAAACAAATAAATATGTTTATTTAATCTTATACAGATTTCACATTTTGTGAAATTGAAGTTGTAAAGTTATTTGTGTATAGTTTGTAAAGGTTTATTTTGAACTTTTATTTACTTTAAATTTTGTGAACAAATACCATTGCATTTACTTATATTTACTTTACTTTGCATATTTAACTGTATTGGTTGTTTGTTTTGCTTTTATTTTTTAAATAATTTTTTTAAAATGTTACTTTGAATCATAAGCAATTTTAAGCACCTAAACACATGACCGATTCACAGCTAATAAAGTCCACATGTACCTAATGATACACAGGAAAAACTTACGTCCTTACGTAGCTCTCATACACAGGGGGAGTAGGTAACCGGCTTCTTTCTTTTCTCTGAATTGGTATTGCAGTAAGTGTGAATCAGGTCCTAAGTCAATACAGATTGAAAGGGCTCATAAAGCACTTCGACCGAAGCCACATGATAATGAACCACCAAGAGATATCATCCTCTGCTTTCTTAGTTTTAAAGACAGAGGTCTGGATCCAGACTTAAGTAAGTGCTTGAAATTAGTTACTCCTGGGCTAAACCATGTTGATTGCAAGGGGAGTAAAGTTAATTGTATTCTTTGCATGCAGGGATATATCTTTGAATTGCTTACTGCGCACAGATACTGACCAGCTTTACTATCACACTGTTATTTAGACTTGGGATAGGAAACATCACCTCATAACTGTAATACTGTTTGCAACAGATGAAATATGACTCCCCCTGCAGTCAACATGGTTTAGCCCAGGAGTAACTTCAAGCACTTACTTAAGTCTGGATCCAGCCCAGTGTGCCTAAAGATAGGTAACTAAAAGGAAGGGAAAATAAATGATTAACAACCACACAATTATCCCAAACTTTGAGCCCATGGGAAATACTAAGTAGGGAGGGGTACCTGCAGGTCTCAAAAGATCTGCCAACAGGAAAAATTTATTAAAATTTAACAGAATGTTCAAGAACAAGTCAAATCTTATATCTGTAGCGACCAATCTTTAAGCTGAGCCAACATACAGGCCTGTTGATATTAGACTAAGCCTGGCAGTAAAACTCCACCATCATTCTTAGGGAGTGACAATCCAGGGAGGTTTTTTTTATGCCACACATATGATGTCATCAGTGTTCCTAGTTTGATAATTAGTTTGGCAGGAAGAAGGTAAGGGATAGTACAAAAAAAAATAGAATCTCAGGCAAGATAGTCATTTTAAGGACCGATATATGCTCCAGCAATGAAATCTCATGTTGCCTCCATGCTTTGGTTAAATTAGAGAGCTGGGTAATTAAAGGAATATAATTAGTCTCAAAAATATTTAAAGATAGGTAAAGAGGTTAATGGATCAGACACAAATAATAATACATCATCAGGAAAAAGACTAATTTTATGTATAGTAGATCCCAATTGGAAACCTAGGAATAGAGAAGAACTATGAAAATTTATGGTGACAGTGGACACCCTGGGGTGTGCATGGCATTTTAAAAAATTTCACAAACAACGGCTAATTGTTAGCTGTGTCGGTTTAAAATATGTCAGAAATTAGAAATTTACGCTGCAGACCCGCCTGTTCCCAACGATCCGACAGGTTAGTGCAGGGGAGGGAATGTAGTGTAGCAGGGTAGTCTTAGGGCTAGGCTGAGGGGAGGACATAGATGGAAGAAGGGTAGACTTAGGGTTAGGCTGCGCAAAGGGGATGAAGCCTATAAGGGGAGACTTAGGGTTAGGCTGTGGGGAGGGGATGGATTGGATAGGGGGAAGGTTATGGTCAGGCTGCGGGGGAAGGGAGGGATAGGGTTATGGTAATGAAAAGGGAGGGTTAGAGTGAGGATTGGCATAAGGGTTGGGGCTCGGGAAGTAGGGATCGGCGCTTTTCTGCCTGTGGGCAGGAACATTCACCTCTTTGGAAACAGGCTGTTCTCAGTAGGGAAACACACCCCCTTCACGGGTACCATTAGTTATAGAGAAGGAGTCAAAAAGGAAACCAACACAAAATATGCAAGCATATAGTGTAATGTAGAACCCTGGAAACTAGATTTGAGAAGGACCTAATGCATATACTCCCAATGCAAGCAATCTGATTTTTAAAGGGAAGGAGAGTTAGATCAAGGGTATTTTTTTTTAACAGGTGTTGTATTTAATTCTGGTGTCTGATGTCTAATCAGGGGTCATATCTTAATTGGGGTTCAAAACAATGTTTATTGGAAGTCAAATCTTGTTTAACTTATATGTGTATTTATATGTGTGCACTGTTTGTTAACCCAAACCTTAATCCGGCCCTGCTTGTCACACAGTAGAAGGGAGATAGAAAAGTAGTTATGGAAGAAAACACTGACTTTGAAGTGCCATGATAAATAAAGAATTATATAAAAGTTGGGTGCACAGGTAAAGCCAAAACTTAAAAAAAAAGTTTAAAACAGTTAACGTTAATGTTCTAAACATAAATATAAATGTATACTGTCCAAAGATCCCCTGTTAGACACAGTATACATTTGCAAGAACAAAAGAAATCTTTCCATCATTGATCTGGCACATTAGAAGCTCCAAAAGATCATATCAAAAGATCACAGACCAGAGCATCTGTGGACAGTACACACTGTAAACTACAAACAGACTATGCACAGGTTTTGTTAAAAGGACACAAATATCAGAGATTATCAAACCCCCTAATTTGGGAGGTGCAAAACACAGTTTCAATAAATCATATACAAAAACGGAGGAAGAGATCAAAGAAGAGTAATGATCTCTCTTTAAATCAAAAATGTTAAGTAATGCACAGAATCTCATATATAAAACTCTCAAAAAAGCATCAAAGATGAGATATTAAACAAATAATTTTAATGGTACAACATAAAAAAATGAATGAACAATTTGGCGAGGTAGTATCCTGTCCCTTACCTAGCTGCCTGTAGATGGGGTCTCATGAGAAAAACAGCATTCTCAGCGGTCTCAGGTCATTCAGAACAAAACACTCCCCCGGTTGCACAACGGGGAAGTACAAGACCCGACGTACGTTTCGCCTGGTTGTTGGCTTAATCAAGGGACTATATATACAGTTCTGCAATGAATGGCACTCCAAAAACGGCATATGACTGTAAATGATTGGATACAGGTGCCTTTTCCATAAACTCCGTGGAATTTAACAAATATAGCACGCTGTGTGAGTGGCACTATAAATGACGACATACACGCTGCCAGTAACTTCCAACGTTTCAGTTTAGTTAAAAACTGTCATCAGGGATACATAGTAACATAACACAGTAATAACACCAATATTTAAACCTTACCTTGCAAAGTGTGACCTCCCCCAAAGTGATGCAACCTCGGGTGAGCCGCCCGCGAAACCGAGTGGTTTCTGATGCCAAGATGACGTCACACGGCGCTTGGCAAGTTGAATAAGTAACAAAGTGTAAACAAATAAGACACCAAGTGAAGTGTCAGTGTATTGTTTTACAATGCGCATCTCAGTGCTTTCACTCGGTGTCTCATTTGTTTACACTTTGTTACTTAGGCAACTTGCCAAGCGCCGTGCGACGTCATCTTGGCGTCAGAAACCACTCGGTTTCGCGGGCGGCTCACACGAGGTTGCATCACTTTGGGGGAGGTCACACTTTGCAAGGTAAGGTTTAAATATTGGTGTTATTACTGTGTTATGTTACTATGTATCCCTGATGACAGTTTTTAACTAAACTGAAACGTTGGAAGTTACTGGCAGCGTGTATGTCGTCATTTATAGTGCCACTCACACAGCGTGCTATATTTGTTAAATTCCACGGAGTTTATGGAAAAGGCACCTGTATCCAATCATTTACAGTCATATGCCGTTTTTGGAGTGCCATTCATTGCAGAACTGTATATATAGTCCCTTGATTAAGCCAACAACCAGGCGAAACGTACGTCGGGTCTTGTACTTCCCCGTTGTGCAACCGGGGGAGTGTTTTGTTCTGAATGACCTGAGACCGCTGAGAATGCTGTTTTTCTCATGAGACCCCATCTACAGGCAGCTAGGTAAGGGACAGGATACCACCTCGGAAGAGGAGAAGCGCAGGCCGTGAGGCCGCTAGTATGTTTGGTAAAGGGAAAGATTTGTCCTCCAGCTAGTTGGGTCTATGAGCGGTGTATGATTTATTTAAAGAGATATTGTGCAATTCGTTTTTGCTGCATGTCTTTGTTGAGATCATTCGTTTTATTTTAACTTTGTATATCGCCAAATTGTTTATTCATTTTTTAATGTTATACCATTAAAATTATTTGTTTTATCTGATGCCTTTTCGAGAGTTATATATATGAGATTCTGTGCATTACTTAACAGTTTCGCTTTAAAGAGAGATCATTACTCTTCTTTGATCTCTTCCTCTGTTTTTGTATATG
>WWET01006967.1:0-11243 GCA_011038615.1 Limnodynastes dumerilii | reverse complement strand
AGATCCCAAATGACAGCGTAGAGTTAGGGCTAGTCAATGGTGGTCTAAGTTTAAGATCCACCGCTGTTTGCAAGGGGAGTGACTCTTTAGGCAGTGGGCTGGAACCTGCTAGGATCTTAACATTAGATGCGTATATTTGCGATCTTTTCGCAATCGCACCTCTGAATCAGCCCCATTGTGAGGAGGATATTAGAGAGGATCATTAGAGGAGGACATTGTGAGAAGGACATTAGAGGAAGACGTTGTGAGAAGGACATTGTGAGAAGGACATTAGAGGAGGACATTAGAGGAGGACATTGGGCCAGATCCAGATCTACGTACGCTAGCTGCTGATGTAAAATCGTCCATTAGTATTTACTGCACATGCACGCGGCAGATGTTACCCCACATAACTCTAAACATACGTACCATCAACGTAAATACGAATATAGGCCGGGTTTATCCATATGACACCCGTATGTTTGGTAGGTGGAAGGAAGCATTTAAATCGTGCAGTATACATACGTGAATCCATTACGTACAACAGAAGTTACGCTTTGAAAAGTTAAGGTAGGGTTTGAGGAGTGCATAGTAATTACGCTGGTGTAAATACGTTACTTGATGAAACGTAACAAGCCCATAGGTCTGGATCTACTCCATTGTGAGGACATCATCATCACCCGTCATCTTCTTCTCCTCTGTTACAGATGTGAGACCACCATACTGCACAATAGCCAGTCCACCTAGGCTGACAGTGACCTCTACTGGTACTAGTCTATATCACATGTTGTGTAAAGCAATTCCACACACATTGCTTCAACTTATTACCATTTTTATTGTCACTATTCTCCTGATCATCTAATAAGCTGACTGCTCCTGCACAGCACATACACAGCACATACACATACACAGCACATACACAGCACATACACATACACAGCACATACACAGCACATACACATACACAGCACATACACATACACAGCACATACACAGCACATACACAGCACATACACATACACAGCACATACACAGCACATACACATACACAGCAGTCCTGACTCTCAGGGTTCAGTGCTGAGTGGATCATGGTATCTGCTCGATGTGTCTAGGATTTTCTCATCGGAATTGCGGAATGTCTTTCAGATCGCAGTAATTGTTCCAGCAGATGTCTCTGTAATCCTATCTGGATGTAAGATTTAGTAGATGCCAGAAGAAGTTCCATGTAAAAAAACGAAATATTTCTCACCAAAAAAAAGAAAAAATACAAGAAAGGCAAAAAGAGCGTCCGCTCGTTCCCAGCCAAGCATCCTGATAGTCCGTGACGCCGCTCTCTCTCCTGTCCCTCGATCTATGGTTTTGTATGAGAGAAGCACATGTGAATATGATTAAAATTCCCCGCTGTCAAACAAACCAGATCAGCGTAAGCCCAGTGGGGAAGTGTTTAACTGACATCTTGGCCACAGAAAGTGCAGACTGTATAGTTATCAAAACTTGAGATGTTGGGGTTCGTGCCCAAAAACGTTTCATGTCAACGGAATCTGGATCCCCCCAACCCCTATGTCAACAAGTGAGAATCTAAGGCTCCACCAAAACATGTCCTGCGGGTCATCCCTGCAGATCATTGCATTGTATGGAGAGAAGACATTACTGTCTGTGGTATTAATGTGTTCAGTTCAAGCTCCCCAAAAAAGACCCTCCTTCCCCAGGCTCTAACCCCCATTTCTGTGACCGGCTGCGTTGTGAAAGACACGACAATGGGCAGCCATCGGGTGGAGTCGCTCGTGTATCATGGTCCAGTGTTACAAAAGCCGTCATAACCAGAAGGGTGAGAGCCTCATTTGCTAATCTCAGACTTCATTTAGGGCTCTATTTTCCTATGATTTTGTTTTTTTTCTCGCAGTGAGCCTGGCAGCTTCATTCATAAAACATCGCGGGATACTCACCCCTCCGGCAAGGTCCCGCGATGATCTCTGGGCTCATCGCAGGCGACTTCATTCATACTTCGTACACCTGAGCATGCGCAGACTCCATTGCGGGACTTTGAAAATTTCAAGTCCCAACATGAAAAACACTGCGCATGCTCCGCGTCTTCATGTTGGGGCTCTGAAATCTTCAGTCGGAAGCATCTCCCGGGCAGGTTTTTTGTTATTTTTTTACAGGTTTGAATTTTTTTAATATATTTAATAATTTTTTAACTTAAAATATAGTTAAAAACTTTTTTTTTTTACATTTACACATATAGCTTTATTGTACGTAATCTGCGTATCGTTTCTATATGTACATTGCATATATGCGGTCTGCGCATGCGTAGCAGCTATTGTACGTAATCTGCGTATCGTTTCTATATGTACATTGCATATATGCGGTCTGCGCATGCGTAGCAGCTATTGTACGTAATCTGCGTATCGTTTCTATATGTACATTGCATATATGCGGTCTGCGCATGCGTAGCAGCTATTGTACGTAATCTGCGTATCGTTTCTATATGTACATTGCATATATGCGGTCTGCGCATGCGTAGCAGCTATTGTACGTAATCTGCGTATCGTTTCTATATGTACATTGCATATATGCGGTCTGCGCATGCGTAGCAGCTATTGTACGTAATCTGCGTATCGTTTCTATATGTACATTGCATATATGCGGTCTGCGCATGCGTAGCAGCTATTGTACGTAATCTGCGTATCGTTTCTATATGTACATTGCATATATGCGGTCTGCGCATGCGTAGCAGCTATTGTACGTAATCTGCGTATCGTTTCTATATGTACATTGCATATATGCGGTCTGCGCATGCGTAGCAGCTATTGTACGTAATCTGCGTATCGTTTCTATATGTACATTGCATATATGCGGTCTGCGCATGCGTAGCAGCTATTGTACGTAATCTGCGTATCGTTTCTATATGTACATTGCATATATGCGGTCTGCGCATGCGTAGCAGCTATTGTACGTAATCTGCGTATCGTTTCTATATGTACATTGCATATATGCGGTCTGCGCATGCGTAGCAGCTATTGTACGTAATCTGCGTATCGTTTCTATATGTACATTGCATATATGCGGTCTGCGCATGCGTAGCAGCTATTGTACGTAATCTGCGTATCGTTTCTATATGTACATTGCATATATGCGGTCTGCGCATGCGTAGCAGCTATTGTACGTAATCTGCGTATCGTTTCTATATGTACATTGCATATATGCGGTCTGCGCATGCGTAGCAGCTATTGTACGTAATCTGCGTATCGTTTCTATATGTACATTGCATATATGCGGTCTGCGCATGCGTAGCAGCTATTGTACGTAATCTGCGTATCGTTTCTATATGTACATTGCATATATGCGGTCTGCGCATGCGTAGCAGCTATTGTACGTAATCTGCGTATCGTTTCTATATGTACATTGCATATATGCGGTCTGCGCATGCGTAGCAGCTATTGTACGTAATCTGCGTATCGTTTCTATATGTACATTGCATATATGCGGTCTGCGCATGCGTAGCAGCTATTGTACGTAATCTGCGTATCGTTTCTATATGTACATTGCATATATGCGGTCTGCGCATGCGTAGCAGCTATTGTACGTAATCTGCGTATCGTTTCTATATGTACATTGCATATATGCGGTCTGCGCATGCGTAGCAGCTATTGTACGTAATCTGCGTATCGTTTCTATATGTACATTGCATATATGCGGTCTGCGCATGCGTAGCAGCTATTGTACGTAATCTGCGTATCGTTTCTATATGTACATTGCATATATGCGGTCTGCGCATGCGTAGCAGCTATTGTACGTAATCTGCGTATCGTTTCTATATGTACATTGCATATATGCGGTCTGCGCATGCGTAGCAGCTATTGTACGTAATCTGCGTATCGTTTCTATATGTACATTGCATATATGCGGTCTGCGCATGCGTAGCAGCTATTGTACGTAATCTGCGTATCGTTTCTATATGTACATTGCATATATGCGGTCTGCGCATGCGTAGCAGCTATTGTACGTAATCTGCGTATCGTTTCTATATGTACATTGCATATATGCGGTCTGCGCATGCGTAGCAGCTATTGTACGTAATCTGCGTATCGTTTCTATATGTACATTGCATATATGCGGTCTGCGCATGCGTAGCAGCTATTGTACGTAATCTGCGTATCGTTTCTATATGTACATTGCATATATGCGGTCTGCGCATGCGTAGCAGCTATTGTACGTAATCTGCGTATCGTTTCTATATGTACATTGCATATATGCGGTCTGCGCATGCGTAGCAGCTATTGTACGTAATCTGCGTATCGTTTCTATATGTACATTGCATATATGCGGTCTGCGCATGCGTAGCAGCTATTGTACGTAATCTGCGTATCGTTTCTATATGTACATTGCATATATGCGGTCTGCGCATGCGTAGCAGCTATTGTACGTAATCTGCGTATCGTTTCTATATGTACATTGCATATATGCGGTCTGCGCATGCGTAGCAGCTATTGTACGTAATCTGCGTATCGTTTCTATATGTACATTGCATATATGCGGTCTGCGCATGCGTAGCAGCTATTGTACGTAATCTGCGTATCGTTTCTATATGTACATTGCATATATGCGGTCTGCGCATGCGTAGCAGCTATTGTACGTAATCTGCGTATCGTTTCTATATGTACATTGCATATATGCGGTCTGCGCATGCGTAGCAGCTATTGTACGTAATCTGCGTATCGTTTCTATATGTACATTGCATATATGCGGTCTGCGCATGCGTAGCAGCTATTGTACGTAATCTGCGTATCGTTTCTATATGTACATTGCATATATGCGGTCTGCGCATGCGTAGCAGCTATTGTACGTAATCTGCGTATCGTTTCTATATGTACATTGCATATATGCGGTCTGCGCATGCGTAGCAGCTATTGTACGTAATCTGCGTATCGTTTCTATATGTACATTGCATATATGCGGTCTGCGCATGCGTAGCAGCTATTGTACGTAATCTGCGTATCGTTTCTATATGTACATTGCATATATGCGGTCTGCGCATGCGTAGCAGCTATTGTACGTAATCTGCGTATCGTTTCTATATGTACATTGCATATATGCGGTCTGCGCATGCGTAGCAGCTATTGTACGTAATCTGCGTATCGTTTCTATATGTACATTGCATATATGCGGTCTGCGCATGCGTAGCAGCTATTGTACGTAATCTGCGTATCGTTTCTATATGTACATTGCATATATGCGGTCTGCGCATGCGTAGCAGCTATTGTACGTAATCTGCGTATCGTTTCTATATGTACATTGCATATATGCGGTCTGCGCATGCGTAGCAGCTATTGTACGTAATCTGCGTATCGTTTCTATATGTACATTGCATATATGCGGTCTGCGCATGCGTAGCAGCTATTGTACGTAATCTGCGTATCGTTTCTATATGTACATTGCATATATGCGGTCTGCGCATGCGTAGCAGCTATTGTACGTAATCTGCGTATCGTTTCTATATGTACATTGCATATATGCGGTCTGCGCATGCGTAGCAGCTATTGTACGTAATCTGCGTATCGTCTCTATATGTACATTGCGTATATGCGGTCTGCGCATGCGTAGCAGCTATTGTACGTAATCTGCGTATCGTTTCTATAAGTACATTGCATATATGCGGTCTGCGCATGCGTAGCAGCTATTGTACGTAATCTGCGTATCGTTTCTATATGTACATTGCATATATGCGGTCTGCGCATGCGTAGCAGCTATTGTACGTAATCTGCGTATCGTTTCGACGATACGGACGTAGTTCTGGATCCGGCCCTTTGTGTTTATATTGGTGTCAGAAAGATATGAAAGTCACATGACACTATATACAACTGGTTATCGCTGAGACAGTTATCGGTGAGCGATTTTCCCTAAGACATGTGGAGAACTGATGGAGATGCGGCAAAAAGTCCAATAAACCAGAAAAATATACGTCAAAAACCAAAGAAATGATCTCCAATTCAATTGGATCCCACTAGAAATATCA
The DNA here is from genome assembly GCA_011038615.1 of Limnodynastes dumerilii. Lineage (NCBI taxonomy): Eukaryota > Metazoa > Chordata > Amphibia > Anura > Limnodynastidae > Limnodynastes > Limnodynastes dumerilii. The sequence goes on along the minus strand of WWET01006967.1, from coordinate 5,248 downwards.
TCCCATCGATTCCCCTGAGATGTGTTATGTTGGTTATTATAGCAGCCTGATGTGTAGACAACATACTTCCTTCCCATATATAGGATAATATTACAATCATACGATAAAGACGAGAACACGATGCGCCATTCCCCACACGCTGCAGGACACTTAGTATAAAAGACGTCTTCTCCTTTGGGCTCTGTCTCGTTCACCATTTCACGTCTCTCTTTGCTAATAGGATAAGAGTCTGTGTTTTATTAGTGGGTATAAAATAAAGTGGCTGCTAGGGAAGCTCGTGTTACACATTCCAGTAATGTCAGCGCTGTATCTCTCAGGAGGGTCTAGACTGTGACCTAGAATAATATTCAGTGTCTATAACCTGCCCCAGTGATTCCCTAGTGTCACGGAACACCATGGGAGAGGTCCTGAGCCATCCTGTGGATGGATGAGAGGAGGAGGAGAATGGACAGCCCCAGATGCAATGTCAATATGCCAGAACCACAGCAAATAAACCTGTAGCAAGGAATGCTTCATAGATTATGGCAGATTCAGGTCCCCCATAGACATGAGCACCCTGATCAGCCTAGAACCAAAAGGGACCACAGACAGACACCACGGAGAACTAGGAACCTCTTACTAGCTGGATGGGTTCCTGGTGCCGGGGGTAGAGGTAACACAGTAGACCAGGGTAAACGCCTGGGATAAATATAAGGAGATCCTACATCTTAAACTAAATTGAGGGTAAATAGGGTCTAGGGTCAGTGTATATGTTATACTGTATACTGGGCAGACTGGATGGGCCGTGTCTTATCTGCTGTCACTTTTTATTTTTCTATGTTTCTATGGTGCCGTATATAAACAGTCAAAAAACACCTACATTTACAAACAATTCCAACCTCCAGAATCTTAAGAACATTACCATAGTGTAAGAGATTGGAGGTTCACCTTCATCGTCATCTTCATCTTCCTCATTATCACCATTATCACATTCACCATAACCATCATCCCCGTATCCTGAATATCATAATTCCCATCATCTCCATCACCAACATCAGTATCCTGCTCCTCATCATTACCATCATCACCACCATCATTATCATCACCACCACCATCATCATCATCATCATCATCACCATCATCACCATCATCCTCATCATCATCACCATCATCACCATCATCATCACCATCATCATCATTATCATCACCATCATCATCATCACCACCACCATCACCACCATCATCATCACCATCATCACCATCATCACCATCATCATCACCATCATCACCATCATCATCACCATCATCACCATCATCATCACCACCATCATCATCATTATCATCGTCATCATCACTACCATCACCACCATCATTATCATCATCACCATCATCCTCATCATCATTATCATCATCATGATCACCACCACCATCATCATCATCACCATCACCACCATCATCATCATCACCACCATCATCATCATCACCATCACCACCATCATTATCATCACCACCATCATCCTCATCATCATCATTATAATCATCATCATCTCCATCACCACCATCATTATCATCACCACCATCATCATCCTCATCATCATTATCATCATCATGATCACCACCACCATCATCTTCACCACCATCATTATCATCACCACCACCACCACCATCATCATTATTATCATCATTATCATCCTCATCATCATTATCATCATCATCACCATCATCATCATCACCACCATCACCATCATAATCATCACCATCACCATCATCATCATCACCATTATCACATTCACCATAACCATCATCCCCGTATCTTGAATATCATAATCCCCATCATCTCCATCACCAACATCAGTATCCTGCTCCTCATCATCATCATCATTATCATCACCACCACCATCATCATCATTATTATCATCATCATCACTACCATCACCACCATCATTATCATCACCACCATCATTATCATCAACATGATCACCACCACCATCATCATCATCACCACCATCATCTTCACCACCATCATTATCATCACCACCCCCACCATCATCATCATTATCATTATCATCACTACCATCACCACCATCATTATCATCACCATTATCATTATCATCATCATCATCATCATCATCATCATCACCACCACCATCATCATCATCAATACCACCACCATCATCATCACCACCATCATCATCACCACCACCATCATCATCATTATCATCACCATCACCACCATCATCATCATCACCACCACCACCATCATCATCATCATCATCATCATCATCATCATCACCACCATCATCATCATCACCACCATCATCATCATCACCATCATCATCATCATCACCATCACCACCATCATCACCATCATCATCACCACCACCATCATCATCACCATCATTATCATCACCATCATTATCACCACCATCATCATCATTACCATCACCACCATCATTATCATCATCACCACCATGATCCTCATCATCATCATTATCATCACCACCACCACCATCATCATCATTATCATTATCATCACTACCATCACCACCATTATTATCATCATCATCATCATCATCATCACTACCATCACCACCATCATTATCATCATCATCATCATCATCACCATCATCACCATCACCACCATCATCTTCACCACCATCATTATCATCACCACCACCATCATCACCACCATCATTATCATCATCATCATCATCATCATCATCATCATCATCATCACCATCACCACCATCATCTTCACCACCATCATTATCACCACCATCATCATCATCATCATCACCATCATCATCATCACCATAATCACCATCACCACCATCACCATCACCACCACCATCATCATCATCACCACCACCATCATCATCACCATCACCACCACCACCATCATCACCATCATCATCATCACCACCATCATTATCATCACCACCACCACCACCATCATCATTATCATCACCATTATCACCATCATTATAATCAATATCATCATCACCAACATCAGTATCTTCCTCCTCCTCCTCCTTGTCATCATCATCACCACAATCATCATCACCATCATCATCATTATCACCACCATCATCATTATCATCATCATCATCATCATCACCATCATCACTATCACCATCATCATCCCCATCACCATCATCATTATCGTCATCATCACCATCATCACCATCATCATCATCATCATCATATCATTATCACCATCATCATCCCCATCACCATCATCATTATCGTCATCATCACCATAATCAGCATCATCTTCACCATCATCATCATCATCATCATCATCATCATCATAATCTTCACCATCATCATAATCATCATTATCATCATCACCATCATCATCATCTTTACCATAATAATCATCATCATCATCATTATCACCATAATAATCATCATCACCCTCATCATCATCATCATCTTTATCATCACCATCATCATCATCATCACCATCACCCTCAACATCATAATTACCATCATCATCACCATCATCCTCACCATCATCATCACTATCACCCTCATCATCATAATTACCATCATCATCACCATTATCCTCACCATCATCATCATCATCATCATCATCATCATATCATTATCACCATCATCATCCCCATCACCATCATCATTATCGTCATCATCACCATCATCACAACCACAATCATCACCATCATCATCATCATCACCATAATCATCATCATCTTCACCATCATCATTATCATCATCACCATCATCTTCACCATAATAATCATCATCACCCTCATCATCATCATTATCACCATAATAATCATCATCACCCTCATCATCATCATTTTTATCATCACCATCACCACCACCATCGTCATCATCATCACCATTATCATCATCATCATCATCATCATCATCATCATCCCCATCACCCTCATCACCATCATCTTTATCATCACCATCATCATCATCATCACCATCATCATCACCATTATCATCATCATCTCCTGCTGGCTTCTTTATTTCTGCTATGTTCCACGTTGAGTGCCCCCGGGAGACCAGCTGGTTTTCACCCCTAGCAATAATCCCATGCGTTATGTGGACGCCGGCCAGACAAGGGCCCATGTTACCGCTTTCCCTAGGTTTTCTTCCACATTATACTGAGCAGACAGCGGCTTCTACCTGCGGAAACATCTTGCCAATTTCTGACTCTTTGGCTCCACGATCAGGGCCAGAGAACAGATAACACAGGAACCTTCTCTGTGATTTATCCGTGTGATGAGGAGATTCCTCTGTCCGGGGATTATAATATTATAATGTCAGCTCTATGCGTAAATCATTCTGCTCTTGTGTATGTCCCAGATTCCTGGTGCTGAGCCTTAATGTGATCTATAACAATGATATGAAACGCTCACACTCCCCCATATTTCCACTGAGCAGACACCTTGCCCCTGATCTGCCAGGAGCTACTGCCACCTTTCCAGTATCTATGGCACATAGTGTGACAGAGAAGTGGCAACAGAGAGGTGGCAACATTACACCCGGTGCCCGGTGGGGGGATTATCCCGTGTTTCCCCAGAACTGGGGGTATCATCCTGATTCAGGGCTTGTTATACTGTGACCCATTACATATCATCTCCTGCAGACGTCAGGTTCCTCAGTCTATTAGATGGAGCCATTCATTAGCGGGGACCCCTTACCCGGAATCAAGTATATTTCCTAATCTTATTTCTTGACGTACAGCTGCACAAACAATACCCCAGATACACGCGATACATGAGAACTCACAATTACACATCATGTCACACAACAAAAACAGCACCCTAGTGTCAGGGGCTGTACAGATCAGCTGAGAGGCATCACTATGGGGCTGAATCCGAGATTGGAAGTAAGGGCGACACAGGGGCAATTGTACAGCTCGGATAAACCATGTTACTATATAAGGAGCATGGATCATTTTCTTTAGCAAAGAGGGAAAATACTTTACTTGTGCACAAAGACCTCACACACTGCACAGCTTTATACATTACTATCACACATACATCTCACACACTGCACAGCTTTATACATTACTATTACACATACATCTCACACACTGCACAGCTTTATACATTGCTATTACACATACATCACACACTGCACAGCTTTATACATTACTATTACACATACATCTCACACACTGCACAGCTTTATACATTACTATTACACATAGACCTCACACACTGCACAGCTTTATACATTACTATCACACATAGACTTCACACACTGCACAGCTTTATACATTACTATT
>WWET01006966.1:39939-59358 GCA_011038615.1 Limnodynastes dumerilii | reverse complement strand
TGCATTCATCTTTCCCTCTATCCTGACTAGTCTACAAGTTCCTGCCACTGAAATACATCCCCACAGCATGATGCTGTCACTACCATGCTTCATTGTACGGATGGTATTGGCCTGGTGATGAGCGGTGCCTGTTTTCCACCAAACATAATGCCTGGCATTCACGCAAAAGAGTTCAATCTTTGTCTCATCAGACCATAGAATTTTGTTTCTTATGGTCTGAGAGTGCTTCAGGTGCATTTTGGCAAACTCCAGGCGGGCTGCCATGTGCTATTTACTAAGGTGTAGCTTTTGTTTGGCCACTGTACCATACAGACCTGATTGGTGGATTGCTGCAGAGATGATTGTCCTTCTGGAAGGTTCTCCTCTCTCCACAGAGGAATGCTGTAGCTCTGACAGAGTGACCATTGGGTTCTTGGTCACCTCCTTGACTAGGGCCCTTCTCCCGATTGCTCAGTTTAGACGGCCGGAGCGCTATAGAAAAAGTCCTGTTGGTTGTGAACCTTTTCCATTTACGGATGATGGAGGCCACTGTGCTCATTGGGACCTTCCAAGCAGCAGATATTTTTCTGTACCCTTCCCCAGATTTGTGCCTTGAGACAATCCTGTCTTGGAGGTCTACAGACAATTCCTTTGACTTCATGCTTGGTTTGTGCTCTGACATGCATTATCAAGTGTGGGACCTTATATAGACAGGTGTGTGCCTTTCCAAATCATGTCTAATCAACAGAATTTACCACAGGTGAACTCCATATAAGCTGTAGGAACATCTCAAGGATGATCAGTGGAAACAGGATGCTGCTCAATTTTGAGCTTCAAGGCAAAGGCTGTGAATACTTATGTACATGTGATTTCTTAGTTTTTGATTTTTAATAAATTTGCAAAAAACTCCTAAAAACTTGTCATTATGGGGTATTTTGAAGGGAAATTTGAGGGAAAAAATGAATTATTCCATTTTGGAATAAGGCTATAACATAACAAAATGTGGAAAAAGTGAAGCGCTGTGAATATTTTCCAGATGCACTATATATCGTATAACATATATATATATATATATATATATAGTAGAAGAAAAAGGAGCGCTCCATAGTGCAGTAAAAAACAATTTATTTCGGACAATAAAACAATAAAACAATTTTCCCTCTTTCAGTATGCGTACCGATGGGGTCTCTCTAATCCGAGAGTGAGAGTAAACACATAGAACATAAATCAGCAAAGTATAGATGTTTTGTCTCACGCTTAGGTTCTCAGCAATAGGAGAAGACTGCAGCCAGACTCAATACGATGCTTGACACAGGAACTCACGGCCTCTATGAATTTCATCCCAGGTGGGACTTCATTAGGAGGTAATTAGACAGTAGTGATATTTATAGGGCTTCAGTGGGTTAAATTAAATCCACAGGTGTGTATAACAACTTGGATGCCAAAAGCACCTTTGTGAATACAATTTTTTTTTAAAAACAATTTTTTTTAAAAAAAAGGGGGGTTTGGAGTATAAATTTATACAAAAAAATACGATTTTCCAAATTTTTCTATATGTTCACAGTTTTTAATTGTTTATGTTTGTTTTTTTGATGTCCTCCAGTTCACTGCAACTGTTTAGCCCGATGTCCGTTGCGACTGTCACTGAGGCTCCTTATTCATGTCCCAGTCAGAGGAGGCTCCATCCGTACGCGTTCAGCGTCTTTTCCCCATGACAACGGTGAAGGGGTGGACACCTCGGCCGGATATCGGAGGGAGGAGCTTAGTGCGGTTGGCGTGCACGCGGCGGCAGCGTGGAGGACCGGGTGGACGCAGCTGATGGGGGTAAGTTTTGAGGTTAAGTCCTCTATATATGTAATGTTTGTTTTACACGCTGTTTGTATGTCTTATATGTCCCTTATGAAAGTGCCCTGAGTACCGCTGAAACGTCAGAATAAACTGACTCCGATATTTATGCATAAGACTCAGAGTGCCGTTGTTTTGTTTCTCTTGTCTGCTATACCCAATGAGCACCTGAGCATCGTTTGCATGTTTAAGGACTGAGTGCCGTATTTCTTCGGATATATATATATATACAGATATAATGTATATCTAATCGGGGAAGGAGGGGGTGATTTCACTATGAAAATGCCTCCACCTCCTAGGTGCTGAAGCAAAATCTCATTGAGATGTCTACAACAATCAGTAATATTGGCCAACCACTTTTCTTTCTTAGTGCTTTCCATGCAGTGCACAAATATAAGCCACTATGTATTGCAGAGTTTGCACAGTAAACTTATAGGGGGAAATTGAATTACTAATGATTTGCCTAATAAATGTGCTAAACATGTTGGCATGTAGCACAACAGCATTAAGCAGAACTGTGTGCATGTAACTTAGAGTATATTTGAATAATTTCTTATAAAATAACTGGATCCAGGTCTGTAAGTGCGCATGTGAGAGGTAAGGTAACTCCCATGTCACTCTCTTCTTACGTACAGATTTCTGGACCCTGCCTTAAATTCTCTGCATCTGAACACAGATTTGTGCATGCGGATCTAAAGTAATGCCTTATCCGATGGCTCTCCTACCATATGGAATTAAATTCCATATACTAGGAGGATTCATTGTGTAGCATCTGGCATGTGCATGTACAGTGCTAGAAAAACACCTTCTGCAATCATTTGCAGAAGTCGGGTGTTGGACGCAAATAAATCTGGCCCTTAAATACTACAGTATCTGTAGTCAATGTAAGTATGCATTATAAATTTCCCATGTGTGTGTGGCATTGTTTTTTGTGTATATGCAATATTGCTAATTTTTTGTAAAACAGTGAAGAGAGAGATTGGGAAAGACAGAGGTCTTCATTATTCAAGCTATAAAAATAGGCAAAGGATCATATATAAATTTTATGTCAGGTAGGAAAGGGGCAGACTGGGTGGCAAATTCCGGTTTCTGCATCAATGAGGAATTTAGTTTGGTTCATTTTGATTTATAGCTAAAATGCTCTTATTTTAAGCCATGTGTTGGCAGTTAGTCAATATAATAAAGGCTGTGATATTTTAATGTACTTTTTCTTCATGTTAAAAGCATCTTAGTTTATTTCAATAAAAACTTGGTAACAAAAATCATTGAGGCAGAAAGCTGACAATTGAGGTAATTGTTCGCACTAGGTTCATAATGGCCTTGCCCGTCATTATTGTGCATTTATTTTGGCAGCTTAAGCTTTCATTGAAAAGGGTTAAGCATTTTATATGATTTGTGATGTGCTTCAGCGATCATCTGAAATAATTTTCTCTAAATCATTAGTCTGCAAGACTTTCTGAGGAAGTTCTCCAGACGACTGGCATAGTCCAGAAATTAATAGCATATTTTATTAGCTGAGAATCATCCATGAATAAAGAAATTTGGAAGAGGCAAGATTAGAATATTGTAAATGCTATAGATGCTGGAGCAGGATTTGTTTAAAAATGATCTAAAATATGGGGAGAAAGCAAATGGGTGTTTAATAGTAGTTAGAGTTCAAGGCTATTTCAATTTATCTGAAAACCAGGGTTTTCCTGTGTAGCAATGATTCTTCCCCCGAGCTGGAGCACTACTGTGTCGCAGAAGAAAATTGGCAGATAAAAAAACATAACTAAAAGTAAATAGCAAATAACTACACGTGCATATGTATCCAAAAGTACGAAAAACTACGCTTCCAATAGGGGGCTGTGTTGAGTTTGTAAGTTGCAATTTCCCCCTACAGAATAGTCTCTTTAAAAGTTCCAAAATTTTACAATTTTTTTGCAAAAAAACTCACATTGGGCCTGATCCAGACCCACGCAAATACTACGTCCTTTGCCATCTTATGCTGACCAAACCGTACCCGAACTTTTCAGAGCGTAACCGCGGGCATCCGTAGCATCCATGCATATTTACGACGCTTAGCACGCCAATACTGTACGATTTGATTACCTCTCCCCACCCATGAAGCGTAATTGCGGGTTTCATATGACTGGCATGCCATTCTACGATTCTGGTACGCTCAAGGCCCATTCGCACACGTTTCTTTGCATAACATATGCTGCGCACATGCGTAGTAAGTACAAATAGGCACTTTTACGCTTACGAAAAGCATAAAAAACACGGGCCCATTGTCTTACCTAGAGCTGTTTATCACCTTTACTCTTTGTAAAAGTAAATTACATTTTCAGCTACAAAAGTCACATGCAAATGTTTTGCCCAACATCCATTGTGTTGTTTTTGGGAAATGTTTAAAACATGATGTAAAAATAAAAAAAAATACATAAGTAAAGATGTTAGCTATTATTAGCCCAACTACTTAGTCAACAACTTAAAGATTGTGTGGGCAATGGAAATACTGAATTCAGATTGCAGCAGAAAGAAATTATTTCTGTATTTGTCATACATATATTTCCTTCTATAATTCCTAAGTGGCTATTACAAATTCCATAATGCTTTGATTGCCTAATTTGAATAAAATCCAGACACTTATTCTGTTCATTTTTATTTTGTCTCTCTTGGCTAAGCATCCAACACAATTCCAGCAAGACAAAAGGATAAATATCCTCTCTTTCCTTTTATGTCTGTATTCCCTTAGGTTTTTGTTTTATTTTTATGTATTTAAATGAATGCCTTGGAAACGCAATTACAACAGTAACAGCGGTGAAAGTATATGCTAATATGAGGAGCATTTCAGTTTATCCTCTGTACAGATATGATTGAGAGGGGCATTTTTATTTCAAGGGATGGTCTAATATGCAGGACCTGATTCAGAATTTTCTTGTAGTAGATGCACAAATCCAATAATTACACTGTGTGTGTCCTATCCATAACTGCAACGTTTGCAACTCTGGATAGAACGTACTGAAAAGGTGCATGTGTTTGAAATATGTAAACTGATGCATATAGGCAGAGACTGCAAAGTGTAATGCAACTTAAACCCCTAAAAAAATTACATATACTTTTAAGTAATGCCTGGCCAGAATATTCGGGAATAAGCTGCTATTCAGGCTTAAAAAAAAGAAAAAAAATCATAATTATGTTCTATATGACCAGAAATGTGTTTTAAAAAATTTATATTTACTTTTAACCTTTAAATATTCGTACCATGTGTAGGGCTGGGTTTAAACAAAAAAAAAATGGCCATTAAATAACAAAGCAAAAGCTGGTGTAAAATTTTAGGTGGAATTACAGTGAATCCAACCTGCTAATGCGCCTCCCTTTCTCATTTAAATATAGCAGAACTTCCCAGAGCACACAGAGGCTGATGGACACAGACAGATGGGTAGCTCTGCATTCTACTTTCTGTGCTTACTCCTGTTCTGTACACATGTGGGGCCTCATTCATTAAACTCGATTTTTAGCTGTGATTTGAAATCGCAGCACATCGCAGTGATATAGCTGTAATTAATTAAAAAAATCACCCGATTCATTAAGAATGGATTTGGCCGCAATTTTTCCAATCTCAGGCGATGTTGTGCGATTTGTAAAGGGCTAAATCGCTGTGATTTTCAATAGAAAACCACCGCGATTAGCCCTTTAAGAAATCGCAGCAAGTTGCGTGAGTTTGGAAAAAAACTAAGTGCTGCATGACTGAAAGCCTTAAGCCCCATACACACTACAGCATATAAATGACAAACAACAGATAAACCACAGATATTCAAGCAGTAGATTGGCAATCAGTGTGCATACACACTACAAACGATTTTCTGTTGAGCCTTCAGTACTGAATGGCTTCATCGTTTATATTAAACTTTTAACCATGCGGCGGCATGGTTAGGTTTCTAACCAAACATGGCTGCGGGTAGTGCCCCAAACTTTTATTATTTTACACAAGACACACTGCACACATTACACTTAGAATAGGAGAGATGACCACCAGAGGTAAGTGCACACAGTAGGGAACATTGTTAGTTAGGGAATATTTATTTTTGACATGCCTACTTAGTGCCAAGGGTCAATGTATGTTTATTGCTGAATGTATTTTTTTTAAACACACACTACATGCAGCGCGGCATGGTTAGAAGCTAGCAACCATTTTTTTTGTATTAATATTTTTATTGGAAGTTCACATAGAAATAACAGTCACATGGAGCAAATTGTGTGAGAATAGCATATTAGAAGAGAACAGTATATTAATACAAGGCATATCAACATATATTAACACATCCATGGGCTGAAAATTTGACCCCCATAGTGAGAAGGATTTCTTGGGATAGTGTTTCACCACCCTTGCGTATTTTATATAATTTTTTAGTCTTTTCTTTGACCATAATATATCAGACAATGAATTTATAACAATTTTGAAGAGATATATCATTATCCCCATCAGGAAAAGATCTGCAGAGACAGTACAATTCAATAATCCTACCAACATTATCTATTATCTTTGGTCTCCTATGGTACACAAATCCTGATGTAAATCCTATGATGTAACTTAAACAGTGTATATAACGATGAGATAGCTTAAAAAGGTGTACGACCCTGTAACATTTCTAGATTGTACCACGAGGTTAGTTGGAAAGCCTTACGCAGTAAATCTCTAGAGCTCTGTGGCAGATTGTTAATATAAGGTAACCATGTATTACAGAATTGTTCTGCTAAACCTTCTCTGTTTTTACCACTTTCTATCCAGTCCATTTGATAAAAGTATGCTAGTCGGTTAATCACCATAGCCATAGAGGGAGGGTTCGGGGAAATCCATTGAGAGAGTATTGCTTTTTTAGTTACTGCCGCCACTATAAGTAATAGTTTTCTGTTACCTTTGGTTAACCTGCGACTTTCAGTCTGCTTATGTATATCCCAAAATACCCATTCTATTGATGGTGTAAAAGAAATTCCCAAGTTATCTTTTACATATTTCGCCACCTCCTCCCAGAAGGTCTGTACCCTAGGGCAAGTCCATAGACAGTGTAACAGGTCAGCCTCAGGTGTTTGCCATTTAAATAGACTCCTCTCCTCTGAGCGTCCTATTATAAATCTCAATTTAGGTGTTAAATACGCTCTATGTAGAATTTTGAATGTCATCTCTCTATAGCTGCTTGACACTAGATACTTTTCCATTTTTATTGTGGCGTTTACCATTTCTGTCAGTGTTAGATTTGGGAATTCTTGAAGCCATTTTCCCATCCCTGTCGTTAATGAGTCTAAGTCCATTCTTGTGCGTATTTCGGAGTATATTTTAGCAATTGAGAAAGGAGAAGAGGTTTGACGCCGCAGCATGCCATCCAGGTCCATCCCATCCCCCAAATCTATTGTTAAATGCAGAATTTTATCGATATAGCTCCTGGCTTGTAAGTAAGAGTATAAAGGGATGTTTATTCTAGTGTATTTATCCTGCAATTGTGAGAATGTTAGCGGTTGTAAAGAGTTGGGATGTAGAAAATGGTATAAAAGGTATGGACTATTTTTATCTTGTGGGTTGAATACCTGAGAAGGGGCACCCCTCCTAAACTCTGGATTAGAAGTTAAGGGTAAGAATAAGGAGTGTGTATAAGAGGTCTTTGACAAGGTGCGAATTTGTTTCCACGATTTGCAGACTGAATATAACAATGGGTTATTTTTCACATCCGCGGTCATGTCTATTGGCTTCATATGTAACAAGGCGGTTAGGTGTATATTTGGGATAAACGCCTGGTCTAAAGTTGTATTGGTATATGTGTTTGTGTTATTAATCCAGTCAATAGCATACCTATAGTTTGCCGCTAGATTATATTCCTTAATATTGGGCAAGTTAATACCCCCTCTATCTCTTGGTTGTTGCAGTTTGTATAGGGAGGCTCTTGGTCTTTTCTGGAACCATATGAAGGATTGAAAGGCCTTGTTCAATTTTGTAAGGTCTTGTTTTGAAAATAAAAATGGTAGCATTTGAGTGGGGTACAAAATTCTGGGAAAGCTAACCATTTTTATCAAGTGGCACCGACCTAAAAATGACAACGGAAGGTTCCTCCAGGTATGTAATTCTGAGGTCACTTTATTAATGATAGGGGGTATGTTACAATGGTAAATCTGAAAATAATTTTTTGGTATGTTTAAACCCAGATATTTTAGGGTATGGCTGACCCATCTGAAAGGGAATGCGTCTCCCCATCCTCTCTGTGCAGACTGCATCGGAGCCATTGCCTCCGTCTTCTGATAGTTCACAGTGAATCCCGAAATTAATTTATAAGTCTCCAATTTTTCTAAGATGAGAGGTATTGCTTTTTTAGGGTTCCGTATGTAAAGTAGCAAGTCGTCTGCAAAAGCAGAAACTTTAAGTTCGGAATCTGATATTTTAATGCCTTTCCACTCTGACATTTTTTCAAAATGACGGAGCAATGGGTCCAAGGCAATGTTGAAGAGGATGGGGGACAAAGGGCACCCCTGTCGTGTTCCTCTGTGGAGCGAGAAAGTGGGCGTATTTACCCCATTGATTGTTAAATATGCTTTTGGGTTATCGTAAATAGATCTAAAGAAATGCAAGAATTTAGGTCCAAAATGTTGAAATTTGATGAGTCTGGTAAGATGCGCCCAAGATATGCGGTCAAAAGCTTTGTCCGCATCTAGACTGACAATAATGTTATTTCTTATTTGTATGGTATGTGTTTTGACCAAAGCTGCTATTAATTGACGTATATTGTGTGTAGAATGTCTACCCTTCGTAAACCCCGTCTGTGTATGGTGTAATAAAGTAGGAACAATTTGTTGCAGTCTAGCGGCCATGACTTTCGTAAATAGTTTCAGGTCTTGATTTAACAATGATACTGGCCGGTAGGATTGGGCAAGCACAGTTATATTAGTCCCTTAGTCCCTGCCCTAAACTATAAATTGTTAAACATCCAACAGGCAGCACCCCGAGTATTTGTAGGTAAACTGTAACTAGGTCTTGTATTGGAGGCAGCGAGAGTGTTGGATACCAGTGAGTGTATACCATATATGTGACACCACCTTTACTGGAGCATTGTGTGAGTTTATCCTTCTACTGTCTGTCTTTTCATCTACAAATTGAGTGTTTCTATATAGAACAGGACTGTCGATGTTTTGTGGGTGTATATGCTTTATGGTATTATGATTTAATTTAATAAAGAGATATCATATGGTAATAACTTGGGCAACTTTGATTATTTTACTTGTGCACTGCATTTTATATTTGGTGTCTAATATAGTGCTTACTAGTTTTTTCTATAATATATCTCTCTCACACACACAGTGCATCCCATATACATATAAACACACACACAGTGTACTCTATATACATATATACACACACACACATATATATATATATATATTTATTATGCAAAGAAAGGCACTCTCAGATAAAGCACCGGTGCACGGAAAGAAATGCAGGTAATGTTGAGTAAGCAGGATTGCACCTTGCCCTGATGATAGTGTCAGTTAGACACTGAAACGTCAGTTTTTGCCTTTGATTAAAACTTTTGTTGCAATTGAGACTCCGAGTGCCTCCGAGTTCTGTGCGCACTCCATATACATATACACACACATGCACACAGTGCACTCCATATACATACACACACACACACACACACACACACACATATACAGTGTGACACAAAATACATGAAATATTTGCAAAAATTAAACTACAAACCTACCTTACAATGGATTTTGATGGACTCATTTCCTTCTTCTGTCGCATCTGGTCTGCAATCCTGGGACAGTGCAATCCCCCTTCTTTATGCAATACAGAAGAAAAGCACAGACCATGACTGACACTGACACACTCCCACAACTGTGTATATGTTTTATGGTATTATGATTTAATTTAATAAATAAATATATATTATCATATTGTAATAACTTGGGCAACTTTGATTATTTTACTTGTGCACTGCATTTTATATTTGGTGTCTAATATAGTGCTTACTAGTTTTTTCTATAATATATCTCTCTCACACACACAGTGCATCCCATATACCATGACTGACACTGACACACTCCCACAACTACACATAACTGTCACATACATCAATCCACATAACTACTGTCACACACACAAATATACATAACTATTGTCACACACACAAATACACATAACTATTTATCCACAAAATACATTCAAATACACATAACTATTTATCCACAAAATACATTCACATTCTCTTGATTCTCCTATCCCTGTATCCCTGCTCTATCCCAGCACCCTCTCTCTGCATTGCCTCTAATCTCCTCCATCCCCATCTGTCTGGCTCTCTAATTGCCACTGATTGACATTTCTGATCTACCTATGAACAGCATAGTATAGCTGCTCATAGGTGGATCATAGACGTCAATCAGTGACAATCCTGCTACTGCTCTGTCTCCCTCACTAGCTCAATTCTGATCCTGTACTGCAGAGGCTTCTCAGGGGAAGTGTGTTACTGAGAGAGGCCTCTGCAGTACAGGACCTGAGCTCTGATCTGCTAAGATAAAAAAAAAAGCCTCTGTGTGGCAAGTTCCCGGTAAAACCTATTGCCAATCCGCCCCTGGCCCTCATCCCGCACAAGCTCTGCTCTTATCCCAACCCCATTGTCATGTCGCACAGCGCAAAAATGTAAATAGTAATAAAAAAAAAAAAAAACCTGAACCAGTCTAGCTTACTTATTGGGACAAACTGGAAGGCAGTCAAGCAAAATCAGGACTGTACCAATGGAATTGGGACAGTTTTGAGATATGTACTAGGGGTTTTGACATGGCACACATATGCCCCACATAAAACTAAAATTACCCCCAGGGGTGTATCTATGGGCCAGCGCCCCAGGCAAAGTAAGGGACTGGCGCTCCTTCTTTCCCCATTACCCATTTATTCCCAGTACTTCCATCATGTACCTCCAGCACCTCCTCCCCAGTACTCCCATCATGTGCCTCCAGCACACCCCCAGTACTCCCATCATGTGCCTCCAGAACCCCCCCAGTACTCACATCATGTGCCTCCAGCACCCCTTTCCAGTACTCCCATCATGTGCCTCCAGTTCCCCCACCAGTACTTCCATCATGTACCTCAAGCACCCCCTTCAGTACTTCCATCATGTGTCTCCATTCCCCACCCCCAGTAATCCCATCATGTGTTTCCATTCCATTCCCCACCCCAGTACTCCCATCATGTGCCTCCATTCTGTCACGAACTNTGTGTCTTCATTCCCCCCCAATCCCAACATGTGCCCCCAGCTCCAGCCCCTTCCGCAGGTTTTCTTATCTTACAGGCTCATCTGCTGAGCGGGACTGCGGCTAGAATATGAAGTCCTGCTCACTGGATGAGCCTGTAAGGTAAGAAATGCCGGTCTTCATTTTAGCACCCAGCCGAAGTCTGGAGTCAGACTGCGGCTGAATGCTAAAATGGTCCTAGTAGGCGATACCATCTCTTAGCCATGGTGGCATCGCTGGGCAGCGTCCCACTTTGGCTGGCACCCCTGGCGGGTGCCATCCTGGTCGAGGGGTAGATACGCCCCTGATTACCCCTAGCCTTTGTGTGTCTGTGTGTGTGTGTGTGTGAGTATGTTAGGGAATTAGACTATAATGCAGCAGAGGTTAATGTGAAAGACTGTTTCGGGGCAAACAGCTGTTTTGGGGTCCATTGGACTCCTTCGTCAGGTGTGGAAATTCTACTGGCCTCATTTACTAAAGTCGATGTAGGCAAAATCACCCAAGTCTCAGGACTTTAGCTGTTTTTGAGCTTTTTCACAACCAACTCGAGCAACATCGATATACACTCGACCAACATTGATATAACCTCCTAGTCCCGCCTTTTCTAATGTTAAATATACAACACGATGGATTCACTAAAGGCGATTTGAATAATATGTAAAAGTAATAGTATGTAAAAGAAAAAACTAAAAACTTATCAATCTTTAAGAAAAGAATAAAGTTCCAGCAGCAGAAGATTGTTCACTATACTTCATTGAGCCAATGGGGCCCTCGCCGGAGCCACCCTGTCCAACCATGCGGCTGCTTCTCTAGAGGATTCAAAAAAGTGTATGGTACCTTCTGCCAGGAATAGCATCGCATAAGGGAATTGTAACTTTCTCAGGCGTCTTTTAACTTGGATGAACTGTGCTCTCCTGTACCTCCATAGAGAAGTCTGGAAACACAGATATCTTTTGCCCATTATATTCCAACGATCCCATTGTGCGGACAAGGCTCAGTACAGTGTCTCTAGCTCTGAAATGTAGCAGTTTAGCTATAAATGTTCGGGGTGGTGCCCCAGGCGATAATCCACGCATAGGTATGCGGTGCGCCCTTTCAACTGCAAACTGGGGTGTAAATTCTTCCTTTCCAAAAGTATCCGTGAGCCATTTCTCCATAATATCTCCAGCGCCGAACCCTCTGCCTTCTCCGGCAGGCCCACAAAGCGGAGACATCTTAGGTGTCCCTCAAGATCATTTAGTTTCTGCTTACAAAAGGATACCTGTGACGCCAGATCATCCATCTGTCTCGGCAGGGGGCTGTGCTATCTTCCAAAGCAGAAATGCGGTGCTCCGTTTCATCCACCCGCTCTTTTACTCTTTGCATATCTTGCCGAATCTGTGACAGGTCCACCTGCATCTCACTGATTTTGTCTGTAAGTCTCTTTTCTGAATTTGTTATAGCAGCCAGCAACTGTTGCATGGACACTTCCGGTTCTGCCGCCTTTGTCTGCACCGAATCTGTGGGCGGCAGACTTTCAACTGGTGCTTGGCGTGCAAAACGCTCCAAACGCGTGGCCGCGTCTGACTGTACGTGCTTTCCCATTTTAGTTAGTTTGGTTGCTTTATATTATTTTTACATATTTAGATTATATCATAAATAAAGTTTTTGTTTGTAAGTGTAGAATAAAGCTGAGGTTAACAAAAATATCCTTCCTTTTCCTTCACCAAGCACTTATTGTCAGCAATTGTCCTGTAAATCGTTTGATGAGGCTATGCCAAAATAACCGTCTGCTTTTATTACTGCATTTTTGCAGAGAAATAAACTTATCCGGTTTTATTTGCCAGTGTATGTATATATATTGGAAAGAGAGCGGCTCCGTTACAGTCAGAACGGACCCTAGCCAGCTGTTGGGCAGTGTGAGGAAGGTGCAAGACGGGGAATGGGAATAAAGGCAAAAGGGGAACAGCCACCTGAATACAGTACACACAAGAGTGAATGATAAAAACATAACATATAAATCCCACGGAGGGGATAAACGCATTAAATGTAATAACACCAGGGGGTGATAGAAAAATGGAAAGGCACGGCTACCAATACAAACGATGGAAGAGATAATCAGAAAAAGAAGTGCAAAAACGGCGGTAAATGGTCAAAACATTAATGGGGTGTCAAAAGATGTGCACTTCATTGCACATAATGAGACACAAAGGTACATGTAGGGTAGAACAGACCAAAATAAAGATGAGGTGTCAGAAACTATTGCGCACACATAGGGGAAATAACGCCTAAAAGTAAGTGTGCAACAGCACCGCAGCCCCTAAAGGGGGGCAGCCTCAGAAGATATAAGTAATACAAATATCAGCAAGCAGTACACAGTCAGACAAATATCACAACAAAAATTGATGTCTAAAGAAAACATGATAAGGGCAGATGCTCATTCAGGCCCCCAGGTTGTACAGTTCCTAAGGTGAAGATCCATTTTGACTCTAGTTTCAGCAATGCTAAGTCCCTATCACCCCCACGGGGGTTCAGGGGTACGTGGTCAATAATGTGGCATTTGAGTTCTGGAAGAGAATGTTTATGTTCCAAAAAATGACGGGCCACTGGTTGTTCTGATGTGCCCGTATTAAGAGCAGACCTAATCGCAGATCGATGCAAGGAGAGTCTCTCCCGGAAGGTCCTAATGGTCTTGCCAACATAACAAGAGCCACAGGGGCAATGTAGGAGGTAAACCACAAATTTGGACATGCAGTTAAGGACGTGACGAATCCGATATACCTTGCCCGTATGGGGGTGATTAAAGGTTTTAGTGGGGGTCAGGTGTCGACATGTGACGCAACCCACACATCTATAGCAACCCGGGGATTTGGTTAAAAAGTGGGGTTTTTTGATGGAAGTTTGGGAAATGTCAGTTTTGACCACCCAATCCCTAATGTTCCTACCTCTCTGGAAGCAAGGCATAAGCGTCTTATCCCTGAAAACCGGGAGTGTAGGATCAGTTTGTACAATGGGCCACACTGCCCGTGTGGCTTGGTTAATGAAGGGACTAGCCCTGTTGAACTGATGAGTCCAAGGGATTCTGGATTGGGTGGTAGAGGTTTTAGAATTCCCCTGCAACAATTGTTGTCGTTGGATTTTGATGGCTTTGGAACGTGCATCTAACAGGGTGTTGCACGGATACCCCCTTAATTCAAATTTCTTTTGCATTACATCCAATTGTTTATCCCGGATATCAATTTTGCTACAGACCCTACAGACCCGCAAGAACTGTTCTTGCGGGTCTGTAGGCTTTAAGGCTGGAGGATGATGACTAGAGAATAAAAGAAGATTATTTCTGTCCGTTGGTTTTTCGAATAGGTCTGTCTGTATGGCACCGTTGTTGATTGAAATGCGGACGTCCAGAAAGTGTATTTCATGCATGCTGTATTCTGAAGTGAACTTAATATGTGGATGTAGAGTATTGATGATTGACATGCAGTGGGTGAACTCCAGCTCAGTGCCTCGCCATAAGATAATAATGTCATCAATGTAGCGAGAAAAAAAGGCTAACTTACCCTGGCACAAAGGATTCTCTAAAAATAGGTGTTTTTCAACCTCAGCCATATATGCATTTGCCAGAGAGGGAGCTACCGGGGATCCCATTGCGCAGCCTGATGTCTGGAGGTAAAACGATCCATCGAAGAAGAAGTAATTTCTTTCAAGAATAAACTGTAATAATTGCCTGAACAGGTCTACCGAGGGACCTTGGTACACAGGATTGTTGGTGATCAGGTTGCAAACAGCTTCTATCCCCCCCTGGTGGGGGATACTCGTGTACAGTGATGATACATCGACTGTGCAGAGCAGGATGTCAGGTTCCACACACGGGAGTTTCTCCAGTTTAACCAGAAGGTCGCTCGTGTCTCTGAGATAAGTGCTTAAGTTTTGAACACAAGGTTGCAGAAAAGTGTCCAAAAATACGGCAATAGGATGTGTCATAGAGTTCCTGCCGGAGATAATTGGCCGCCCAGGGGGATGAAGAGGGTCTTTGTGGATCTTGGGAAGAGTATATATGATCGGTGTCCGTGGGGATGTGGTCATTAGATATTGGCGAACTGAATCTGGGATGAGTTCATCCGACACTGCTGTCGTTAATATAGTATTTAATTCTGTGAGAAAGGGACATGTGGGGTCACTTTGAAGTAGGCGGTAGGTCAAGTGGTCCTCCAGTTGATGTAGGATCTCCCGTCGGTATGAATCAATGTCTTGAATCACTATAGCCCCACCTTTGTCCGCAGGGCGGATTACAATGTCCGTATAACTAGATAGATTCTTGAGGGCTTTATGCTCAGCAGCAGAGATATATATATATATGGTGGAGGCAAAAAGATACACCTGCGCAAAACCACTGATTCACCTCAAATCTACTTGAGAGGATAAGATCATGTAATAGGTTATGACAAGCCTGTTTTAACAGGGGCTGCGTCCTATCCCAAGGGTTGAACTTGCTGTAGTTCCATGTTCCTTCAATGTTTGCATGTAGGCAATATTTGGGACAATTTGGAGCGCCGGTGTATAACCCAAATGGTGTCACGTTATGGGAATCTCTTATTAGCAAAAAAGAGAGTGGCAGTACTTTATAGTCCTTATTATTTAATTTCCAGGTTTTCCTTGGTCTCAACGCGGGTCCGTGTATTGGTTATATTTAGTATTTGGTATAAAAGGGGAAGGAAAAGAAGGGAAATAAAAACAGAATATAGTGTAGTATTTTAAAAACAATTATAGCACACCCTTATTGTGTCCACAAGGTAAGTGTTAATCTTTACTGTGACCCATATACCAGACTTTAGCAGTAATAAACTGCTTAGTTTAGCGGTAGGGAGATAAAATAGAAGATCAGTGCAACTAAGTAACCTATATCGGTGTTCCTACAAGCTTATTATCAGCGTACCAGATTCCCAAATTAATGGGCAGTAGTTTCCAGCTTCACAATGTTTCAGATATGGTCATCAATCATGAGGGAATAAAGATTTAAAAACAATATAGTGTAATACCGTTTTAAAAAATCCTTTACTTCAAAAACTTAAGATAATTGGCTGCGTACCAAAACATAAATAAAAACAAGCATTTCATTATGAGAGTCTTATCTGTCCAGCCCTCTGGATGGCTTATCTGTTGTCCTCCTCTGCCGATACTTCTGGTGTTAACAGCGCTGAATGAAGCAGGCGGTGAGGTGCTCAAAAGAGCCGTCCTGATGCGGTCTGGAGTCTGCAGGTTGTATTGTCCTTCCAACGCGTTTCGTCTGTGGGATTCACTGTGCCCACTGCGACTTCGTCAGGGAGATGAGACAAGAAGATTGCCGCGCCAGCTGGCACCTTTTTGTGGATTCCCAAATGATTGACAGTTATCACCGTAGGGGGTAGAAGCCGGTGTCCAGGAGAAACTTATGGGTCTCTGTCCGTTCCTTTTAAAATAATTGTTGTCCTTTTGTTTATATATTTCTTCGCACTGCTTGTAGAGATATTAATTTCTTCTATAGGTTAGAATTACGCATATTCTTTTTTTCTTTTCCATTTAACGGGTACCACGTCATGTAAGCAAACGAATAAATAAATAAATAAACGAGGATTAGGTCTAACTACTCCGGTCGGATGTGTGAAAGAAATTCATCAGTATTTTATCATTTTTCATTTTGTGGTTGATAGAAGGAGCAATAGAGAAAACGAGGACAACGGATAGAACCGCCCTTCTAACATACAAACAGAAACACCCATCTCATTCATAACCAAATATAATAATTCAGAGAAACATATCAAATCTACACTACAGAAACACTGGAACATCCTAATGATGGATCCGTTACTGGAGAAAATCCTACCGAAGAAACCAAAGGTTATCTTCAAAAAAGCAAGGAATCTAAAGGAGATATTAGCACCTAGTGAGTTGAAAACAGAAGGAAAAAACAAAAAACTAGAAGGGGGGATCTTCAGGTGTGGACACTGTAACATATGTAAATACCTAAATCAGGGTAAGAAATTTAATAACTCAGATGGCTCCAAAGAATTTAGTACTAAACAGTTTATAAATTGTACAAGCACGTCCATTATATATATGCTGGAGTGTCCCTGTAAACTTAAATACATAGGCAAAACAAAAAGAACAGTGAGACTAAGGATCCAGGAACTCGTTAGAAATATTAAAAATAAGATAATGAGCCACACAGTATCAGAACATTTTTCTCTGTTCCACAGATCTGACCCCTCTGTTTTGAAGGTTACATTTTTAGAACATGTCACCCTGGGCTCTAAAGGGGGAGATCTAGCCAAGAAACTCTCTCAGAGAGAGATGTTTTGGATATATCAGGTCAACACTCTAAGACCTAGAGGCC
Source organism: Limnodynastes dumerilii (assembly GCA_011038615.1). Classification (NCBI taxonomy): domain Eukaryota; kingdom Metazoa; phylum Chordata; class Amphibia; order Anura; family Limnodynastidae; genus Limnodynastes; species Limnodynastes dumerilii. Next base: position 41,924 of record WWET01006966.1, on the reverse strand, counting down.
TCAATGAAAATTACAAGATAGCCCCGTTCCTAGGTGACTAACTATAGGAATAATTTTAATTCTAACTTGATCTAAAATTTTATGTATTTATTTATTTATTTATTAATTTTAATCTAAATGAATCTAAATATATATATTAATTATTTTAACTAATCCCGACCCTCACTCTAACCTCACTTTTGTATAATTCACTATTTCATATCACAACTACCTAATCTCACTAATTTTAACAACTACATCTATAATATTAATTATAGATTGTTATAGCTTTAGACTATTTATGACACTAATTAATTATAATCTGTTAACATATTACTAACTAAATGCCTATCTAATCTATTATTTTAAACCACCTTGAATACATTTTTAAATATACCTCTAGTCAAGACAACTCTCTAGAAATTACCTCCTAACAAGTATTTGAAACAACTTTATGTATAGTATCTATTTTAAAACCAACCTCACCTCTTACAATACCAATAATTAGAACAAGTACCCCTAATCACACGTTCTAGCAATTAGTCACCAACACACTAGCACATATGCACTTTTACTAATCATAATCCTGATTTTATTTAAATAAAATACTTCCTATCTAACTTGCACTATTATAGTAACAATATTCTCCTATCGACTAACCTAAATTGTATAAAACCACTAGGGATGTAACTCTATGTTTTTAAATGAATTTAATTTCAATCCTATTAAATTTATACTATTAATTAACACCAATTCCGATGAATTAATAAATATAAATAGAGAATCTCAACCTTTACAATACAGCCTAATACCTAATTTACCATCTGTGTATATCAGTTTATTATTCAATCAGCTCAACTATAACCAGATGCCCCAAAAAATGCAAATATAGATAACAACAATAATAAGCGCATAATTCATAACGGAACCGTGTACCAAATAATATTGGAAGGAACCACAAAATAAAAAATGATAAAATACTGATGAATTTCTTTCACACATCCGACCGGAGTGGTTAGACCTAATCCTCGTTTATTTATTTATTTGTTTGCTCACATGACGTGGTACCCGTTAAATGGAAAAGAAAAAAAGAATATGCGTAATTCTAACCTATAGAAGAAATTAATATCTCTACAAGCAGTGCGAAGAAATATATAAACAAAAGGACAACAATTATTTTAAAAGGAACGGGCAGAGACCCATAAGTTTCTCCTGGACACCGGCTTCTACCCCCTACGGTGATAACTGTCAATCATTTGGGAATCCACAAAAAGGTGCCAGCTGGCGCGGCAATCTTCTTGTCTCATCTCCCTGAGGAAGTCGCAGTGGGCACAGTGAATCCCACAGATGAAACGCATTGGAAGGACAATACAACCTGCAGACTCCAGACCGCATCAGGACGGCTCTTCTGAGCACCTCACCGCCTGCTTCATTCAGCGCTGTTAACACCAGAAGTATCGGCAGAGGAAGACAACAGATAAGCCAACCAGAGGGCTGGACAGATAAGACTCTCATAATTAAATGCTTGTTTTTATTTATGTTTTGGTACGCAGCTAATTATCTTTTTTGAAGTAAAGGATTTTTTAAAACGGTATTACACTATATTGTTTTTAAATCTTTATTCCCTCATGATTGATGACCATATCTTATCACAAACCACGGCAGACGCCACACTTACCTGTGCCCTGGTTCCCTGTCTGTACCATTCTCCCGGCGCACGGGTCCTCGCAGCCGTCGGAGACTGTCACTGAAACAGTGACAGCCTCAGGCATACTCACCAGTCTGGACGCGGCGTTCTCCACGTGGGATTCTGGCGCAAAGCGCGGTGGTGCTCTGATCCATGGGCGCGGCCATCTTGGACTGGTCACATGACAGCGCTTCTCCAATGAGCTCAGTGTTCTCCGGTCCTCCAGCCAATCAGTGCGCAGGGCGCACTATTTAAACCCTGCACACTGTTCCAACGTTGCCAGAACAACTAGGTCCTCTAGGTGCCTGGTACTCCTGCA
>WWET01006966.1:7413-32491 GCA_011038615.1 Limnodynastes dumerilii | reverse complement strand
TATATATATATACTGTTAACATAAATGTCTTTCACTTCCTTTTTTCTACAACAGCTCAGGATCAGAATTTTAATTTGATTTGTATTATAGTCCACTTGACAAGGCTATACCAGAAGCACAAATTACATTTGATGCTGCGTTTTTATGAAGAAATAACTTTATCAGATGTTATTTGTAGGAGTGCCCACATAGAAGATGTTATCAAGATTTCACTTTCCTATATACTGTTAACATAAATGTCTTTCACTTCCTTTTTTCTACAACAGCTCAGGATCAGAATTTTTTTTTAATTTGTATTATAGTCCACTTGACAAGGCTATACCAGAAGCACAAATTACATTTGATGCTGCGTTTTTATGAAGAAATAACTTTATCAGATGTTATTTGTAGGAGTGCCCACATAGAAGATGTTATCAAGAATGTCTTTCACTTTCTTTTTCTCCAACCTATTGGTAATGACAGCTGTGCAATAACACATTAAATGGAACTATACCAGAGGCATAAAGTGCACTTTGCACTGTATTTTGTGATGAGATGACTTTCAATTTGCAATGTGCTTATATAAATGCTGTTAATAGAAACGTCCTTCACTTTCTTCGCCTCCAACCTAATAATGCCAGCAATTATACTTCAACCCGTTAGTGCCTATAAATGTATTATTATTACTTGCTTGATGGGCTATATGAGAGGCACAGAATTCTCCCTGTTCCTGTATTTTGTGCAAAGTAGTTTCAGCAAATTCTACTGACAAGTATGCAGATATAAGAGATGTTAACAAGAATGTCCTTCACTTTCTTTTCCCCCAGCCAGATAAAGTCAGTATCTGTACTATAATTGATCTGTTTGCTGAGGCTCTACCAGATGCACGATTGAACTTGCTCTATTTATAAAGAAATATCTGTAACGCTGCTCAGGCACTTTAATTACTTTTTCCATCAACAATATATATCAGGGTGATTTTAATGCTTCTGAGGATAATTAAGGTGCTCCTGACTTTCTTAGATATATATAGATATATGCAGAGAATGCCAATTCCAATTTTAGAGGTACCTGTGAAGAGCCTCTGTGTCCTTTATATATTCTAGTATACAACTCAGCCTCCAGCAACCCTGACATATCCACTCCTGCAGCTTCTGCACAAACTTCTGCACTGTTTCCTTGCCAGGCCCTGCACATCCAAGTTGTTTCCCCTGCTGTAGGTAGAGCTGCTGATTCCCTGACCACCTCTCTGCAGTGCCGCTCATTAATTAGCCTCCTCCAGCAGCTCAGTACTCCTCCACAGCCTCTTCCACAGTGCCTCTCACAGCCGCCGGGTCCCACCGCCAATCATCAGACTGCCCCACTGCACACCGCACTTCTGCCTTCCACCCCTTGTAGTTATACTCGGTGAGTCAGTGTTTCTTAAGGATTTTATAAAGGATTTAATGAGGAGCAACGCTTACTTGCGACCTACTCCATGAACGCCAGGCCTGCTGTTAGAAAACGTCACCTCTTAATTGCGTTTGCACAATCAAATTTGAAATTTAGCCTTCTTTGTTGGGATGTCAGAAAGAGATGGAAAGTCTACTGGTATACAGATAACGTGACTGAGACAAAAATTTATTAGTAGATATATTAGAGTCTGTCTTTTTCAGGAGTGGCGGAATGCAGATGAGACAATTACCATGTGCAGATGAATCCTTACTTACCTTGGAAGAATATTTTTCTCGTTCCATCAGTCTCAAACCATGTGAACAGGTGTTTGTTAAACTGCTATGTATACCGAAACAGTAAGGTGGGTCTATGCACTATGGATCTGAATCTGACTCAAACACAAAAAATTATCACATCCTGCATTTGTGAAAACACCACAGAAATAATGCATTCTAGACACACGTATGGCCATGGAATTGTACACAAGTATGGGTTATTATACACGTGCACATAACAGCCAAGCAGAATTAAGTTATAGTTACTTCACCAGTGCAACTTTTTTTATGTTATATTATGTTAAAAAGATAAGAAAAGCTCCATAGATCAGGATTGCTTCTTGTCTTTCCATACAAATTTAATTTATCCAACACTACAGTTAGAAATGTTTATATGTTAACTACCCTGAGTGCCAGTGTTACAAATGTAAAAGGCTTGATTTATACTCTAAAAATGTATAAGATATGTGAAGCTTATTTGCGCAGCTGTAAATCCCAAAATCAAATCAACATCTATTAATATCTCTGGAAATTTATTTGGGAGTTCAGCTCACAGTTACACTCGATTAGTCATTTTACGCCCTTTCCTGCAGATGGCTGCTCAGTTGGTTATTAGTGCTTATATAAGCTAGGCCTTTCAAATTAGAATGTGTGCCAAGATCAAAGGATCATGGGTATACCCTCATCTGCTCAACATAGCATCTTTAACAGTAGTATGCAGCTGTTCCTGAAGAGGAGACAGTAGGAGCACAGAGTTTTATATGTCAATTAAGTTGAGCCTTCAAGCTTGGAGGTAGTGATTTTGTTAAATCTAGATTAAAAAATGAATACCACACACAGTTAGCAATCCCAGTCATCCCAAATAAGATCAGGCTCCAGTCTGTTAAATCTCTGTTTTAATGTATCACAAAAGAAAAACAGCTTCTTGGTATTACTATACATGGATATTTTTTACAATTGCAATGCTAATTTATGTACAAAGCAAACTGTACATTCTCTTTCTTTTCACCACTGTCTCTTTGTCCTTTGTTTTAACATGACCCATCTGACTCAGAAAAAGTAGACCGGAACTCAAGACCTGATTGAGCTGTGTTCAGATCGATGTACACAGCATAGACCTGATCCTTACTTTTGCACATCTTCCGTATGCACGGAAGTCTGTAAGTCCGCACGTGAGAAGGTAGTTCAATTATGTGTCCAGAACACTGCCTTAAAATCTCTGCATAAATTTTTATCCATCCAAATACAGATTTGTGGGATCTGAATTCCACTGCCCACTTACATTCATCTGCATGCCTATCCTTGCAAGCCTATCTCTATTCTGGGGGGTGAGAGGATTAGACATGCAAATGAATGATAACCATCCATTTGGAACATCTGGCAGTTTGTGGAATTTGAGTGACATTTTAAGATGTAGATCTGGCCCCATGAGTGGGAATTTGTTAGTGATTCCACACATATGTGTGTGAGCACTTGGAAAACCACTCTCATTGCTCAGTCTGGCTCAGACTTCCAGCAGCAGCACCGTAGTTAAAAAATGTCCAATCATTTTGCACTTAAAATGGCTGCAGATTAGAGGTCTGGATCAATCAGCCCAAAGAATATCCAACTATACTGTACACTGAAATACTATGCACCTCTTATTTGCTAGGAAAACCTGCTTCGTAACAGAAGCAGTCAGAGGTGTTTATAGTCAGAAGTCTGGATGGAGAAGATTATATTGCACGAAAATCACATGGATGATTTCCAATCTGACTGCACCAGTTGTTGTATGTCTGGATCTGGTCCAGTGATACTGGTCCTGATTCAGGGTTGAATATATATAAGTTGATATGACGCTATTTGTATTTTTTTCCTTGCAAAGTACTTGCATAAAAATATGTGAGATTCATATTTGCATGCAATGAAGGATTTCACATCTTATAACAAGAAACTCAGTTCAAATCATTACAGCATTAACTGCATAAAAGTCACTTTCCCATGAAAGCACTGTTGAATTGGTGACGCTATATAAACGATAATTAAGACTAAGATTGGATGACATTGTACGATCTGCAAATACTACTACAATGGCTTCTCTCTGGTTTGATAAAAGCATGGAAAAAATTCCTACCATTTTCATAAGCATGATGATCTCTTTTATCTTGTTTGGTCTCCCCTGGGGCTTATAATTATCAAGGGCCCAAACTATATAGTATGCTTTGGAGGAGGATGCAATGAGAGGCCTGGAGATCTGCACTGTGTGGGGGCCTATTTTCAGATGGAGGCCTGGGACTGTAGTCCCTTTAGCTTCATTGTTAATCTGGTCCTGTTAGCGGTGACCCTACCCCTTCTCTTCCTAGCTTTCCACCTTCTCCTCTTCTCCAGGGAACCCTCTGAACATGGCATTCCCTCCCTTTTATACTTTTTACTCGCTGCATCTTGAAGTTTCCCTTCCCACGTAATATTTCTTTCATGCTTCTATAAAATATGCTTATTGATGTCCATTGTTTACTTTCTATGTCTGAGGATGATTGTCTTTTTGTATTGTACATTGGATATCCTGCTTCAATAAAGGAAGCAGTTAAACAAATTTGTCAATGAACAGTATATTGGGCACACAGATAAGGGCTGAGGACCGGATTCAGAGCTACGCATCCGTGTGAAATTCACACGGATGCAAAGCTATTTAGTGCAACTGCGCATGCGCAAAAGGCGCAAGGAAGTCGGATTGCTGGCGGAGTTTACGGTATCCGCCAGCATCCGACTCCGAAAATTTAAATATTCCCTGCACACGAGTCCGCTGCATGCGGAAATAGCCCTACGATTCCACCAGCTCAGAGCTGGTGGAATGGTAGAGGCAGCTCACCGGAGCTTTAAAAAAAAAGTAAAAAATAAAATAAAATAACGCTGTATATTAAAAAATTAACCCCTTCCCCCAGCTTCCACGCCGTCACAGCCCATGTGTAAAAAAAAATAAAATTAACTTCTGGCCGACAGGGCATACTGCAGGTAGTAGAACTTCAGGCGCAAGCATGCCCATGAATGACAGGGCATGCTAGCGCTTGTAGAACTACTATCAGCAGCATGCCCTGTTACAAAAACATACACATAGCCATTTAGTTATAAAAATAAAAAATACAGTGCCCGCTCCCTAAAAATAAAAAACGCTTCACGTGCCCCCGCAAAAAAAAAAAATACAAGACATTGCACCAGTGCCCCACAAATAAAAAACAATAATTCCACCATTGACCCATAATAAAAACCACATAATGCCACCATTGGCCCATAATAAAAAAAAAACCACTGCCACCAATGCCCCACAAATATAAAACAATAATGCCACCAGTGCCACATAAAATAAAAAAACAACGCCACCAGTGCCACATAATAAAATAAAAAAACAACACTACCAGTGCCACAAAAAAAAAAAAAACATAATGCCACCAGTCCCATATAAAACATAAAACTCTTGCCATTATTTACATTAATGACATAAAAAATATAGGCATGTATGTCCCGTTAAATAAAATAAACAAACAAACAAAATAAAAATTAAAACGCAGTGTAGCGTGGGAAATCCCAATTTCCATCGTGAGACTTTGAAAATTTCACACGCTGGCAGAGGGTATATATATAATGCCAGCCAACCTCTCATTAGCGCCGAGGACATAGTAAGCGACGTTACAATAGGGTTTTTTATTTTGCCAAGACCACCCCTCTGGATTAAAAGCTTACAAGACTGGACCGGGACCCCCATCAGAACAGGTAAGGCTGTTTCTATTTATTTTCTGGCCAGATTTTGGGGAATTTATTTTCATTCTTATTTTGTTTAACTGGACATACATGCCTATATTTTTATGTCATTAATGTAAATAATGGCAAGAGTTTTATGTTTTATATGGGACTGGTGGCATTATGGTTTTTTTTATGTGGCACTGGTGGCGATGTTTTTTTATTTTATTATGTGGCACTGGTGGAGTTGTTTTTTATTTTATTATGTGGCACTGGTGGAGTTGTTTTTTATTTTATTATGTGGCACTGGTGGAGTTGTTTTTTATTTTATTATGTGGCACTGGTGGAGTTGTTTTTTATTTTATTATGTGGCACTGGTGGAGTTGTTTTTTATTTTATTATGTGGCACTGGTGGAGTTGTTTTTTATTTTATTATGTGGCACTGGTGGAGTTGTTTTTTATTTTATTATGTGGCACTGGTGGAGTTGTTTTTTATTTTATTATGTGGCACTGGTGGAGTTTTTTATTTTTAGGGAGCGGGCACTGTATTTTTTATTTTTATTACTAAATGGCTATGTGTATGCTTTTATAGCAGGGCATGCTGCCGATAGTAGTTCTACAAGCGCTAGCATGCCTTGCCATTCATGGGCATGCTTGTGCCTGTAGTTCTACTATCGGCAGTATGTCCTGCCGGACGGGCCTCTGCTTATTTATTTTTTTAACACATGTGCTGTGGCGGCGGGGCAGGCGGGGGGGAACGGGTTTTTTTAACTTAAAAAAAAAAAAGTCAGAGCCATTAAGGCTCCGACTAGTTTTTAACAAGTCAGATGTGCCTTGCACATCCGCATACTACTCTGAACAGCAACCTATGTGCTATTCAGAGTGGGCTATAGGATGCACGGAAGTGCATCCTTGAATAGCCCGTAGTCAAATGAGCATGTGCGATCCGCATCGCACATGCTCGGAACTCTGAATCCGGTCCTGACTGTTAACCTGTTGTTATGGCATATTTATACCTTTTGTTTACTAAAGGAAACTCGCCTGAAAATTGCTCAAAATGCTGCCCCTTCTAAATCGCCATTGTTGCAATCGCCATGGCAATTTAGAAAAGGCAGAACATACAAGTCACTGTATTTACTATACAGCAATTTGTAAAATCTCTGCAAAGTCGCCCAAAACTCGGGCGAATAGAAAGAGGTTGGTGTGAGTGTCAGTTTTGTTCAAATCAACACTCTCTTATAATGAAACACACTTTAAAACTCAAAAAACAAACAAAAAAAAAACCATTTATTTATTATAAAAAATATTAACCAGCTGGATAATTAAAAACTACATTGTGTGGCATGCTCTTAAGCTTTAGCATACTAGTGCATATACTACTAGAAGACGCAGCAGGCCCATATTTAGCAGGGCATGCTGTGCGTTATAGTACCATCAGTGGCAACATGCAAAGGATTAAGTGCATGCTGCTGCAATAAAAATGACTCCCAATCCACTATAACTCCCGCAAGAGGTTATAAATAGGGGCCCATAAATGATAGGAGTCATTAGCCAGAAGGACACCGAAGAGAGAGGAGCACCGAAGAGAGAGGAGCACCTCACACGGCCCAGCAAGGATGGAGGATGAAGCACTGGAGTGCCGATTGTTGCCTGGCAACACAGATGACATCTGAACAGTAAGTATTATCAACATTTTATTGATTTGTATTAATGTCTTGAGGCAAAAAATAATTACTTAAAAAAAATGACAATGTCTTATTTTTTATGCAAGGAGACCATTGGATACACAATTTTATGCACAGAGGAAATGTCTTCATTACATAGAGGATCAGGGGACATTTTATTAATAAAATAGTTACCGTTGGATACTTTATTCATTTTATAAAGAATTGAGGGACATTTTATTCTTTAATTAATGAACAGTGGACAGTTTATTATTTTCATAGTGGATTGGGAGACATTTTTATGCACTTAACCCTTTGCATGCTGCCTCTGATGGTACTATAGGGCACAGCATGCCCTGCTAAACAAGGGCATGCTGTGCCTTCTAGTAATATATGCTCCAGCATGCTAAGGCTTAAGAGCATGCTACAATTTGTTTGTTTGTTTGTTTGTTTGTTTTTTATAAAAAAAAATACATTTAATACATTTATTTTTTTGTTTTTTTTATTAATATTTATTTTGTGCTTTCAGAACAAAAGTATGGATCCTGAGGAGATCTATGCTGAAAACCTTATGAGTTGCAGAGAGATGTGCTCCCAAAATGTGGGAATATTCTGTTTGCAAAGAGCATAAAATGCCCACATTTATTAAAACTGGATTCAGTCCAATTTATTTCTGACAATTTTTTTAAATTCTCATTGACAACAGACAATAGTGCAGAGTTGCTGACTGTCCAGGAGACTCCTGGTGTCCCGGGAGAGCCGGTAAATCTCCCGTAAGGGACTTTAGGCTCGTGGTTTCCATCAAACCACGGCCTCAAGTCTTGCCCCTCTGCCTAGCAACACTAGTTTACTAGTGTTGGTAGGGACAGGGAAAGACTTGATGATGCAATTTGCGTCATCAAGCCCCACTCCCATTTCTATGAAACCCCCGAAAGGGATAATTGATAGTCACGGGGCGATGCTTAATGATGCAATTTGCAGAAATTGTGCAGTTAAGCCCCGCCACTGCATGCATCTATGGCTTCCCTCCGGGATCTCCTGAAGGGAAGCTTTTAAAAGTCGGCAACCCTGCAATTGTGACATGAAGATTAACCAACATTTTCATTACAAATTAAACAAGACTAAACCTGCACTTGTAAATGTAACTACATTGTGCATGACTTTGATCTGGCACTAAAGATCACACTTATGTACAAATACAGAGCTTGTTCACATTTGGACACCTCTTAATAAAACCATTATACATTTGGGGTATTTTTAACTTAAGGACACATTTCAATTTTAGTCTGTTTTACGACCTCTATCTTTGCATTTTAAATAGACCCCTAGCTGTAAAAAAAAAAGCAAAAAAAAGCATAGGTATCAGAACAATTGCATATACTTGGGGAATTTCTGTGCAAACAATGTTTAAAATTATTTAAATAATTATATTTTGAGAGGCAGAAGTTAAATCCACTATTAGGTAAACTGTGTTTGATTAAAGAAAAAGAAGCATCATATTCTAAATAGGATACACATATGGTATATTATTTTATGTATATATTCAAATAAAGATTGAGCAAGATTTGCTTGGAATAATTTTTTTTTTCCCTATAGCATCATTATTTTCTTGGCTGAATGAGTAGGCACCATATTATTTTAAAATTACGCACGTGCCATAAATAATGCTCCCATAGACTAGGAAGCAGTTTGTGCAGCCCAATTACAATAGGTTCAGACAATGATTAATATACAGTCATTTCCCATAACGAGCACTTCCCAGGTAATCATTTACTAATTAGGGCACCAATCAGTAGGGCTGGACTGAACTGCTATTACTACATTGTTATTGCAATCTAATTGCCAGGCCATTGCCACAATCTATAAAAGATTATATGAAACGAGCAGTGTAATTAATGGGCAATTATTTTCAAGGGGGAGGTCTAAAACGTTCAGCTTCATTTAATATCATTGATGTAGCATGTCAAACACTTAGTAAAAAAAAATAAAAAAAAAAGTAATGTCTTCCCGTTAAAACTGTAGAAACAAGTGTACAAGAATTCAACAAGATTTAAGTGGTTTTTAATTTGAGTAAAGGTTTTTTGTCAGTTGTAATAGTAATATTATTTATTATATATTTTAAATAGTAATGTAATTAAGTAACCAATTGGTGGTTTAGTAAGCTAGCTTTGCGCTAAAAACTATGGGTTTGATCTAGGACTGGATTCAGAGTTCCGAGCATGTGCGATGCGGAATCGCACATGCTCATTTGACTACGGGCTATTCAAGGATCCACTCTGAATAGCACGTAAGGTGCTGTTCAGAGTAGTATGCGGATGTGCAAGGCACATCCGACTTGTTAAAAACTAGTCCGAGTCTTAATGGCTCCGACTTTAAAAAAAAAAAAGTTTAAAAACCCCGTCGTCCCCCCCCCCTTGCCTGCCCCGCCGCCGCAGCCCATGTTAAAAATAAATAAATAAATCAGTCCTGCCTTGCCAAGTCCTGCTTCACTCCAGCATTCAGTCCTGCCTTGCCAAGTCCTGCTTCACTCCAGCATTCAGTCCTGCCTTGCCAAGTCCTGCTTCACTCCAGCATTCAGTCCTGCCTTGCCAAGTCCTGCTTCACTCCAGCATTCAGTCCTGCCTTGCCAAGTCCTGCTTCACTCCAGCATTCAGTCCTGCCTTGCCAAGTCCTGCTTCACTCCAGCATTCAGTCCTGCCTTGCCAAGTCCTGCTTCACTCCAGCATTCAGTCCTGCCTTGCCAAGTCCTGCTTCACTCCAGCATTCAGTCCTGCCTTGCCAAGTCCTGCTTCACTCCAGCATTCAGTCCTGCCTTGCCAAGTCCTGCTTCACTCCAGCATTCAGTCCTGCCTTGCCAAGTCCTGCTTCACTCCAGCATTCAGTCCTGCCTTGCCAAGTCCTGCTTCACTCCAGCATTCAGTCCTGCCTTGCCAAGTCCTGCTTCACTCCAGCATTCAGTCCTGCCTTGCCAAGTCCTGCTTCACTCCAGCATTCAGTCCTGCCTTGCCAAGTCCTGCTTCACTCCAGCATTCAGTCCTGCCTTGCCAAGTCCTGCTTCACTCCAGCATTCAGTCCTGCCTTGCCAAGTCCTGCTTCACTCCAGCATTCAGTCCTGCCTTGCCAAGTCCTGCTTCACTCCAGCATTCAGTCCTGCCTTGCCAAGTCCTGCTTCACTCCAGCATTCAGTCCTGCCTTGCCAAGTCCTGCTTCACTCCAGCATTCAGTCCTGCCTTGCCAAGTCCTGCTTCACTCCAGCATTCAGTCCTGCCTTGCCAAGTCCTGCTTCACTCCAGCATTCAGTCCTGCCTTGCCAAGTCCTGCTTCACTCCAGCATTCAGTCCTGCCTTGCCAAGTCCTGCTTCACTCCAGCATTCAGTCCTGCCTTGCCAAGTCCTGCTTCACTCCAGCATTCAGTCCTGCCTTGCCAAGTCCTGCTTCACTCCAGCATTCAGTCCTGCCTTGCCAAGTCCTGCTTCACTCCAGCATTCAGTCCTGCCTTGCCAAGTCCTGCTTCACTCCAGCATTCAGTCCTGCCTTGCCAAGTCCTGCTTCACTCCAGCATTCAGTCCTGCCTTGCCAAGTCCTGCTTCACTCCAGCATTCAGTCCTGCCTTGCCAAGTCCTGCTTCACTCCAGCATTCAGTCCTGCCTTGCCAAGTCCTGCTTCACTCCAGCATTCAGTCCTGCCTTGCCAAGTCCTGCTTCACTCCAGCATTCAGTCCTGCCTTGCCAAGTCCTGCTTCACTCCAGCATTCAGTCCTGCCTTGCCAAGTCCTGCTTCACTCCAGCATTCAGTCCTGCCTTGCCAAGTCCTGCTTCACTCCAGCATTCAGTCCTGCCTTGCCAAGTCCTGCTTCACTCCAGCATTCAGTCCTGCCTTGCCAAGTCCTGCTTCACTCCAGCATTCAGTCCTGCCTTGCCAAGTCCTGCTTCACTCCAGCATTCAGTCCTGCCTTGCCAAGTCCTGCTTCACTCCAGCATTCAGTCCTGCCTTGCCAAGTCCTGCTTCACTCCAGCATTCAGTCCTGCCTTGCCAAGTCCTGCTTCACTCCAGCATTCAGTCCTGCCTTGCCAAGTCCTGCTTCACTCCAGCATTCAGTCCTGCCTTGCCAAGTCCTGCTTCACTCCAGCATTCAGTCCTGCCTTGCCAAGTCCTGCTTCACTCCAGCATTCAGTCCTGCCTTGCCAAGTCCTGCTTCACTCCAGCATTCAGTCCTGCCTTGCCAAGTCCTGCTTCACTCCAGCATTCAGTCCTGCCTTGCCAAGTCCTGCTTCACTCCAGCATTCAGTCCTGCCTTGCCAAGTCCTGCTTCACTCCAGCATTCAGTCCTGCCTTGCCAAGTCCTGCTTCACTCCAGCATTCAGTCCTGCCTTGCCAAGTCCTGCTTCACTCCAGCATTCAGTCCTGCCTTGCCAAGTCCTGCTTCACTCCAGCATTCAGTCCTGCCTTGCCAAGTCCTGCTTCACTCCAGCATTCAGTCCTGCCTTGCCAAGTCCTGCTTCACTCCAGCATTCAGTCCTGCCTTGCCAAGTCCTGCTTCACTCCAGCATTCAGTCCTGCCTTGCCAAGTCCTGCTTCACTCCAGCATTCAGTCCTGCCTTGCCAAGTCCTGCTTCACTCCAGCATTCAGTCCTGCCTTGCCAAGTCCTGCTTCACTCCAGCATTCAGTCCTGCCTTGCCAAGTCCTGCTTCACTCCAGCATTCAGTCCTGCCTTGCCAAGTCCTGCTTCACTCCAGCATTCAGTCCTGCCTTGCCAAGTCCTGCTTCACTCCAGCATTCAGTCCTGCCTTGCCAAGTCCTGCTTCACTCCAGCATTCAGTCCTGCCTTGCCAAGTCCTGCTTCACTCCAGCATTCAGTCCTGCCTTGCCAAGTCCTGCTTCACTCCAGCATTCAGTCCTGCCTTGCCAAGTCCTGCTTCACTCCAGCATTCAGTCCTGCCTTGCCAAGTCCTGCTTCACTCCAGCATTCAGTCCTGCCTTGCCAAGTCCTGCTTCACTCCAGCATTCAGTCCTGCCTTGCCAAGTCCTGCTTCACTCCAGCATTCAGTCCTGCCTTGCCAAGTCCTGCTTCACTCCAGCATTCAGTCCTGCCTTGCCAAGTCCTGCTTCACTCCAGCATTCAGTCCTGCCTTGCCAAGTCCTGCTTCACTCCAGCATTCAGTCCTGCCTTGCCAAGTCCTGCTTCACTCCAGCATTCAGTCCTGCCTTGCCAAGTCCTGCTTCACTCCAGCATTCAGTCCTGCCTTGCCAAGTCCTGCTTCACTCCAGCATTCAGTCCTGCCTTGCCAAGTCCTGCTTCACTCCAGCATTCAGTCCTGCCTTGCCAAGTCCTGCTTCACTCCAGCATTCAGTCCTGCCTTGCCAAGTCCTGCTTCACTCCAGCATTCAGTCCTGCCTTGCCAAGTCCTGCTTCACTCCAGCATTCAGTCCTGCCTTGCCAAGTCCTGCTTCACTCCAGCATTCAGTCCTGCCTTGCCAAGTCCTGCTTCACTCCAGCATTCAGTCCTGCCTTGCCAAGTCCTGCTTCACTCCAGCATTCAGTCCTGCCTTGCCAAGTCCTGCTTCACTCCAGCATTCAGTCCTGCCTTGCCAAGTCCTGCTTCACTCCAGCATTCAGTCCTGCCTTGCCAAGTCCTGCTTCACTCCAGCATTCAGTCCTGCCTTGCCAAGTCCTGCTTCACTCCAGCATTCAGTCCTGCCTTGCCAAGTCCTGCTTCACTCCAGCATTCAGTCCTGCCTTGCCAAGTCCTGCTTCACTCCAGCATTCAGTCCTGCCTTGCCAAGTCCTGCTTCACTCCAGCATTCAGTCCTGCCTTGCCAAGTCCTGCTTCACTCCAGCATTCAGTCCTGCCTTGCCAAGTCCTGCTTCACTCCAGCATTCAGTCCTGCCTTGCCAAGTCCTGCTTCACTCCAGCATTCAGTCCTGCCTTGCCAAGTCCTGCTTCACTCCAGCATTCAGTCCTGCCTTGCCAAGTCCTGCTTCACTCCAGCATTCAGTCCTGCCTTGCCAAGTCCTGCTTCACTCCAGCATTCAGTCCTGCCTTGCCAAGTCCTGCTTCACTCCAGCATTCAGTCCTGCCTTGCCAAGTCCTGCTTCACTCCAGCATTCAGTCCTGCCTTGCCAAGTCCTGCTTCACTCCAGCATTCAGTCCTGCCTTGCCAAGTCCTGCTTCACTCCAGCATTCAGTCCTGCCTTGCCAAGTCCTGCTTCACTCCAGCATTCAGTCCTGCCTTGCCAAGTCCTGCTTCACTCCAGCATTCAGTCCTGCCTTGCCAAGTCCTGCTTCACTCCAGCATTCAGTCCTGCCTTGCCAAGTCCTGCTTCACTCCAGCATTCAGTCCTGCCTTGCCAAGTCCTGCTTCACTCCAGCATTCAGTCCTGCCTTGCCAAGTCCTGCTTCACTCCAGCATTCAGTCCTGCCTTGCCAAGTCCTGCTTCACTCCAGCATTCAGTCCTGCCTTGCCAAGTCCTGCTTCACTCCAGCATTCAGTCCTGCCTTGCCAAGTCCTGCTTCACTCCAGCATTCAGTCCTGCCTTGCCAAGTCCTGCTTCACTCCAGCATTCAGTCCTGCCTTGCCAAGTCCTGCTTCACTCCAGCATTCAGTCCTGCCTTGCCAAGTCCTGCTTCACTCCAGCATTCAGTCCTGCCTTGCCAAGTCCTGCTTCACTCCAGCATTCAGTCCTGCCTTGCCAAGTCCTGCTTCACTCCAGCATTCAGTCCTGCCTTGCCAAGTCCTGCTTCACTCCAGCATTCAGTCCTGCCTTGCCAAGTCCTGCTTCACTCCAGCATTCAGTCCTGCCTTGCCAAGTCCTGCTTCACTCCAGCATTCAGTCCTGCCTTGCCAAGTCCTGCTTCACTCCAGCATTCAGTCCTGCCTTGCCAAGTCCTGCTTCACTCCAGCATTCAGTCCTGCCTTGCCAAGTCCTGCTTCACTCCAGCATTCAGTCCTGCCTTGCCAAGTCCTGCTTCACTCCAGCATTCAGTCCTGCCTTGCCAAGTCCTGCTTCACTCCAGCATTCAGTCCTGCCTTGCCAAGTCCTGCTTCACTCCAGCATTCAGTCCTGCCTTGCCAAGTCCTGCTTCACTCCAGCATTCAGTCCTGCCTTGCCAAGTCCTGCTTCACTCCAGCATTCAGTCCTGCCTTGCCAAGTCCTGCTTCACTCCAGCATTCAGTCCTGCCTTGCCAAGTCCTGCTTCACTCCAGCATTCAGTCCTGCCTTGCCAAGTCCTGCTTCACTCCAGCATTCAGTCCTGCCTTGCCAAGTCCTGCTTCACTCCAGCATTCAGTCCTGCCTTGCCAAGTCCTGCTTCACTCCAGCATTCAGTCCTGCCTTGCCAAGTCCTGCTTCACTCCAGCATTCAGTCCTGCCTTGCCAAGTCCTGCTTCACTCCAGCATTCAGTCCTGCCTTGCCAAGTCCTGCTTCACTCCAGCATTCAGTCCTGCCTTGCCAAGTCCTGCTTCACTCCAGCATTCAGTCCTGCCTTGCCAAGTCCTGCTTCACTCCAGCATTCAGTCCTGCCTTGCCAAGTCCTGCTTCACTCCAGCATTCAGTCCTGCCTTGCCAAGTCCTGCTTCACTCCAGCATTCAGTCCTGCCTTGCCAAGTCCTGCTTCACTCCAGCATTCAGTCCTGCCTTGCCAAGTCCTGCTTCACTCCAGCATTCAGTCCTGCCTTGCCAAGTCCTGCTTCACTCCAGCATTCAGTCCTGCCTTGCCAAGTCCTGCTTCACTCCAGCATTCAGTCCTGCCTTGCCAAGTCCTGCTTCACTCCAGCATTCAGTCCTGCCTTGCCAAGTCCTGCTTCACTCCAGCATTCAGTCCTGCCTTGCCAAGTCCTGCTTCACTCCAGCATTCAGTCCTGCCTTGCCAAGTCCTGCTTCACTCCAGCATTCAGTCCTGCCTTGCCAAGTCCTGCTTCACTCCAGCATTCAGTCCTGCCTTGCCAAGTCCTGCTTCACTCCAGCATTCAGTCCTGCCTTGCCAAGTCCTGCTTCACTCCAGCATTCAGTCCTGCCTTGCCAAGTCCTGCTTCACTCCAGCATTCAGTCCTGCCTTGCCAAGTCCTGCTTCACTCCAGCATTCAGTCCTGCCTTGCCAAGTCCTGCTTCACTCCAGCATTCAGTCCTGCCTTGCCAAGTCCTGCTTCACTCCAGCATTCAGTCCTGCCTTGCCAAGTCCTGCTTCACTCCAGCATTCAGTCCTGCCTTGCCAAGTCCTGCTTCACTCCAGCATTCAGTCCTGCCTTGCCAAGTCCTGCTTCACTCCAGCATTCAGTCCTGCCTTGCCAAGTCCTGCTTCACTCCAGCATTCAGTCCTGCCTTGCCAAGTCCTGCTTCACTCCAGCATTCAGTCCTGCCTTGCCAAGTCCTGCTTCACTCCAGCATTCAGTCCTGCCTTGCCAAGTCCTGCTTCACTCCAGCATTCAGTCCTGCCTTGCCAAGTCCTGCTTCACTCCAGCATTCAGTCCTGCCTTGCCAAGTCCTGCTTCACTCCAGCATTCAGTCCTGCCTTGCCAAGTCCTGCTTCACTCCAGCATTCAGTCCTGCCTTGCCAAGTCCTGCTTCACTCCAGCATTCAGTCCTGCCTTGCCAAGTCCTGCTTCACTCCAGCATTCAGTCCTGCCTTGCCAAGTCCTGCTTCACTCCAGCATTCAGTCCTGCCTTGCCAAGTCCTGCTTCACTCCAGCATTCAGTCCTGCCTTGCCAAGTCCTGCTTCACTCCAGCATTCAGTCCTGCCTTGCCAAGTCCTGCTTCACTCCAGCATTCAGTCCTGCCTTGCCAAGTCCTGCTTCACTCCAGCATTCAGTCCTGCCTTGCCAAGTCCTGCTTCACTCCAGCATTCAGTCCTGCCTTGCCAAGTCCTGCTTCACTCCAGCATTCAGTCCTGCCTTGCCAAGTCCTGCTTCACTCCAGCATTCAGTCCTGCCTTGCCAAGTCCTGCTTCACTCCAGCATTCAGTCCTGCCTTGCCAAGTCCTGCTTCACTCCAGCATTCAGTCCTGCCTTGCCAAGTCCTGCTTCACTCCAGCATTCAGTCCTGCCTTGCCAAGTCCTGCTTCACTCCAGCATTCAGTCCTGCCTTGCCAAGTCCTGCTTCACTCCAGCATGCCAAGTCCTGGTTCACTCCAGCACTCAGTCCTGCCTTGCCAAGTCCTGCTTCACTCCAGCATTCAGTCCTGCCTTGCCAAGTCCTGCTTCACTCCAGCATTCAGTCCTGCCTTGCCAAGTCCTGGTTCACTCCAGCATCCAGTCCTGCCTTGCCAAGTCCTGGTACAGTCAACCTCAACCTAACAGTCTACCAAACCCGGAATCTTCTCGGCCAATCAACCTCAATCTTACCGTTTACCAACCCGGACTCTTATCCTCACTATTGCTCATCCATTCCCTTGGTCCCTCTGTCTCCTTGAATCCAAAGACTATTCATTGTTTTTCCCTTGTTCCTGTTTTGTGCAACCAATCCTATTAAAGTCAATAATTTATTCACTTCACTCCTGCTCATCTGTTGCTTCCCTGGACACCCGGGGCAGGTCCCAACATTCCTCGCAGTTCGTGACAGTATCATCAAAAACCAGCATGTAAATAATGTTACAGACGACAGGTGGCATCAAGGAAGTAATATACTGTACTCACGACCTTATCAACGATGTCTATGACACTCTGAGAGTAACGTGGAAATATCTGTAACAGTAGTAATCAGGATATAGTGTGCTGGAGATTACTGTGCAGTATCCGTTGGATAAGGTGGGTATTCACTCCTCCGATACAGCAGATGCGCTCAAGCCAGAGTGGGCCGTAGAAGCTGTAAACACAGCTGATGGAAAAGCCATGTGTGCACTGTAGCAGTGGAGGGCTGTAAGCACAGCTAATATATCCACGTGCATCTTCTGCTGTTCTTCTGCTGCTGCTATTGCGGATAGACTCCAATTATAACCAACGCTTAATGCATGATCATATATCGTGTAGCTTCGGCAAACAGTTCCATAAAGGTTGAGGACTTGCAAGTTTCCATCTGTCCTCTGCCTGGAGATTGTTTACATTCCCCTTGTGCGGGGAAGTGATGTATGTGGATATATTAGCTGTGCTTACAGCCCTCCTTGGGTCCTTTCTCAAAGACGGACTTTGAGAAAGGACCCAGGGAGGGTCTGAAACGCGTAGGTCAGCGGTGTTGACGGAGCAGAGGACTCTTACCAGTATCAGTGATGGGACTTGTTGGCAGCCGGATCGTTTGGGTACCCTTTACAACAGCAGATTTGGCTTTCCACTTGCACCATCTTGTTTTATTACATCTTCTGGTAGGAACTTCTGTTCCTTTTTAAAGGTTGATTGTTTAGTGTTTGTATTAATAAATTTTGTTATATTCCTTTCTGTCTCCTATATTTATCCCCTATTGGGGGTAAGGTGTACAGGTATACTTAAGGAGTACTACAACCATCATCATCACTACTACTACCTTCAACCTACCTTCAGATATTTTATATTATTTATTTATTTGCATATTTTACAATTTTTCCTGGCACTTCCCACTGTGGGAATCCAGCCCTGATCAGAATATACACCAAACTTTCTTGATTAATTTATTTATTTTAGGGGTTGGGACCCCCTTGGTGTATTCTCACAAGCAGCAGGATTCTCTTTTGCGTGAATTTTCTCCTCCCTCTTTGTGTTATTACAGAAAAGGGATTTGTCCCCCTCGGTGGAGGACCCCAATCCATATGAACCATTAATAGTACGAACCCCAAAGAGATTAAAAGAGTCAGGGGCACAAGGGAGGAAATAAAATCAAACAAAAGTATAAATAAAAATAAAAATGTATCCAACCCCCCAAAGGGCATTATAAATCTGTCCTCAAAGACTTTGGAACCAGCACAAATATCTCTCCTGCAGAAGGGCCTTTCTTTTGCTCCCAGTACACCTCCTGATTTATTTAATTTATTTATGGAGCTAAACAAATATGTTAGGACACTTTTCAGGAAGAGATAATTCCATACAAAAACTGTTAAAAGATACGATCCGAGCTTATCACCCATTGTGCTAAATGGGGATGAGGAAAGATGTCTCTCTGATTTAGAGAGCCTTCTCTCGGAAAATTCACCATCTGATACGATATTAGATTCTGTTCCTATCTTTGATTTACATAGGTGCCCCTCTACAGATTTTAGATTAAGTCAAAAGAACGGATCTAGATATAAACTTAGTTCCGATTTTTTTCCAGTCCAACAAAAAAGTGAATTAATTCAGATTTTTTATAGATCCACCATGAATGAATTCAGAAATTTGTGTTTAGCTACAGACTCTTAAGTATTAAAGAAAAACACAATGGGTAAAGACAATTTGTCTAAATGGGAACGGAAGGCTATGACCAAATTATGCAGGGATTCCTCCCTGGTAATACGGGCCTCCGACAAAGGGGGAAGTGTTGTGGTCTTGAATAGTAGTGATTACCATCGTGAATCACAAAGACAACTCTCCGACACCTCCTTTTATATTATGTTAACATCAGATCCCACTAACCAATATAAAGAACAATTAAAAACATTACTTGATTGGGCCCTGGCGGAGGGTGTGATCAACAAGGATATTTTTCACTTTTTATTTATTACTCACCCAGTCACTCCGATTTTTTATTATTTACCCAAACTTCACAAGTCCATCACTGCACCACCAGGACGCCCTATTATTTCAGGTATTAATTCACTTACGTCTAATTTATCTGCGTATATTGATTCATTTTTACAAAAATATGTATTTTAACTTTGTTCTTTTGTTCGTGACACTATGCATGTTCTTAATACTATGGATCAGATCACTTGGAGTTCTTCATATGCTTTTCTTACGTTGGACGTCACAGCCCTTTACACCCACATCCCTCACTCCCTAGGTATTGAAGCAGTTGATTTATTTTTATCTAGAGACTTAGAAGTATCCACAGAACATCAAAGATTCATCATCGACTCCATAGCGTTCATTCTATCACATAATTATTTTTTATATGACATGGATTTTTATTTGCAAATTTTAGGCACAGCTATGGGCACCAGTTTCGCCCGAACATGTGGCGATTTGAAGAACTATACCTGTGGAACGGGAGGTTTGGGGCGAACCTAGTGCATTATGTCAGATACATCAATGATTTGCTTATTATTTGGGATGGGGGTTTAGATTTAGCTAATTCTTTTGTCACATATCTTAATACCAATCCATATAATCTCACTTTCACCCACACTTTTAGTCCGGTTTCAATTAACTTCTTGGACATCACACTTTCCGCCAGGGGCAACAAGATCATTAGCTCTAATTACACAAAACCCACGGACGCTGCTAATTACCTCCACTTCAGAAGTAATCACCACCGTCCCTGGGTGAATCATATCCCTAGAGGACAGTTTACCTGCATTCGGAGAAACTGTTCCGAAGAACCTGAGTTTGCTTTACAAGCAAAACAAATGTACCGGAACTTCAAAAGCAGAAAATATCCAGAAGAAATTTTAGATGAAGCTCTGAGTTACGCCAATAATTTAGATAGGAAACAGCTTTAGGTTCCTAAAAAGAAAATCGAAAACACTAATGGTAATTATGACATTCCCTTTGTTACAAGGTTTAATTCTGGGTCTAAACAAGTTACTAAAATCATTAAGAGGAACTTTGCAATGCTGAAACAGGATAATATTCTGGGCCCATTATTATGTAACAATCCAACTATTATATTCTAAAAGAACAAAAGCTTGAAGAATATACTTGCCCCCAGTTATGTTAATATTATTGACAGTCCAACTCCGAATATAATAAAATGCTTAGATAATAGAGAATGTTTTAAATGTAAAAGAACTACTTGTCTAACATGTGACTTCATTGCAGATGGTGCAAAAGGGATTTCCCTTAGACAAAGTTATAACAAATTTGATATTAAAGAATACATAGATTGTGAGACTCCATATGTTATATATATTCTCGAGTGTACGTGCCACCTGCATTATGTTGGTCGCACCACAAGAAAATTAAAAGAACATTTTCAGGAACACCGCTGCAATATCTGCAATGAAGTAATGACACACAGCTTGTATAGACATATATATTGTGTTCACAAAAATGATCCCCAATGTATAACTTTATATGGGGTGGAACATATTGCTGAGAAAGTCAGAGGGGGGGACAGATACCCACGTCTCTGTCAAAGAGAAGTGTTTTGGATGTTCCAATTACAGTCCCTATTTCCGGAAGGTCTTAATGACTCGATTGAATTTAGAGATACTGGTTTCTGATATTATTTAAATCAAATTTATATCCTTTTATTATTATTTTTTTTTTTTCTATGGCTCCTTAAGATAATGATAACAATATCAATTATCTATGTGTAATTATTAGAGTATCGTTCAATATCCATTTTTCTCATTTATGTATCCCTTTGGGATTATTTACACTCATATATTGAAGTTAGAATATACATTGGTTTTGCATGTAGGGATATTTATGAATTGGTGTGGATTTATTCCTCATCTTTTTTCTATGAATCATTATAGAGTATACACACCCGGGATATGTTTCTGTGACAGATTGGGCTCCTATTTTGTTTGAGCTATGGAGAGATATATATAGTCTTATTACATGAATTCCCCACAAATATTCTATGGATTGGACTGTTATTTTATTTTAATTACATCTTTATATATAATTAATTAATCTACCGTGCCAGTACTAATATGGCAAAAATATGTATCTTTGTTTTATGAGGTTCCCAATAAAGCTTTAATATGATAAAAATCTATACTTATAACCTATATGGTCCTTTGGAATTTCAATAATAAATTGCTACCGTTATTATATAATAATAATAAAAAAATAAGTAAAAAAAATGTTTTATTATATATTTTTTTATTTTTTTTATTATTATTCTATTACACTGTTTTTGAAACAAATGTTTAAATACTATCCAAATACTACAATGTTAGTGAATCATATCTGTGTCTATAGCAACCAAGTAGTCTCTTTTCCATATTTTGTTTGCCTTTTATATATTTACGGCATATATCCTTTATAAAGACAATCCTCTGGAACATCAATAGTTAATTACTTAATTACCATCTGATGGAGGACTTTAAAAGGAGTTTCCAGACTAAAGTTTCGTCATACTGCTTTGAGAAAGTCCCGGGGGCGGGACGAAACGCGTAAGCCAATTTCTTATACTACCGTTCTTCTGCTGCTGCTATTGTGGATAGACTAAAATTATAACCAGTGCTTAATGCATGATCATATATCTGGTACCTTCGGCAAACAGTTCCATAAAGGGTGAGGACTTGCAAGTTTCCATCTATCCTCTGCCCGGAGATTGTTTACATTCCCCTTGTGCGGGGAAGCTTCTACGGCCCACTCTGGCTTGAGCGCATCTGCTGTAATGGAGGAGTGAATACCCACCTTATCCAACGGACACTGCACAATAATCTCCAGCACACTATATCCTGATTACTACTGCCACAGATATTTCCACGTTACTCTCAGAGTGTCATAGACATCGTTGATAAGGTCGTGAGCACAGTATATTACTTCCTTGATGCCACCTGTTGTTTGTAACATTGTTTACATGCTGGATTTTAATGATACATTCTAACAAAATAGCACTTTATTATAATATCCAGCTCTATTTGTGGACTCTGACTGGGACAATTCCCTAGTTACATACAGAGTTTTGTGGAGATCTACCTGGACTTTATCTAGTGCTTTATCTAGTGCACTTTTACTGATTTGTTACCTATCAGAATAAAAAATGCATAAAAGTGGAAGTAGGGAAGAAGCGTCAAACTACCGACCAGTGAGTCTAACATCAGTAGTAGGGAAATTGATAGAAACACTGTTAAAGGAACACATTGTACAGTATCTTCAATCCAGTAACTTACAGGATCCCAAGCAGCATGGATTCACTGGGGGAAGATCATGTCAAACAAATCTTATTGAATTTTTTGACTGGGTCAGTAAAGTATTAGATAAAGGGAGAGCTGTACACATAGCTTATCTAGATTTTAGCAAGGCTTTTGACACTGTGCCACATCAAAGACTGTTAAATAAGCTGGAAACTTTAGGGTTGGACTTAAAGCTAGTTGCATGGATACAATCTTGGTTACAGGATAGATAACAAAGGGTTGTAGTAAATGGAATCTCTTCTGGGGATGGTAAGGTAACAAGTGGAGTACCCCAGGGTTCTGTACTTGGACCAGTGCTATTTAATATCTTTATAGGTGATATTGCCTGTGGTATTGAGGGGAAAATATGCCTTTTTGCAGATGACACCAAGATATGTAACCGGGTAGACATGCCAGGTGGGGTACAGAAAATGAGGGATGATCTAGGTAGATTGGAGGAACGGTCAAGAGTGTGGCAACTGCAGTTTAATGCCAAAAAATGCAAAATCATGTACTTGGGGCACAGAAACCCAAAGGCTCAATATTTCCTTAATGGCATTACATTAGAATCTACCGAGGACGAAAGGGATCTAGAAGTCATTATTTCCAGCGACTTAAAGGTAGCCAATCAATGTAACAAAGCAATGAAAAAGGCAAGTCAGATGCTTAGTTGCATAGGGAGAGGAATTAGTAGCAGAAAGAGAGAAGTAGTGATGCCCCTTTATAAATCATTGGTACGCCCTCACCTAGAATACTGTGTTCAGTTCTGGAGGCCATATCTCCAGAAAGACATAAATACATTAGAGACTGTGCAAAGGAGCAACTAAAATGGTCCATGGCCTTTGTAACAAATCATACCAAGAAAGGCTAGAGGAACTAAACATGTATAGCTTGGAGCACAGAAGGGAGAGGGGGGACATGATAGCAGCTTTTAAATACATCAAGGGTTGTGACCAGCTAGAGGAAGGTACCATTTTTCAAAAGAAAAGGTGTAATAGAACACGAGGGCATGGATATAAACTGGAGGGTGGTAGATTCAAAGGAAATGTGCGGAAAAATTACTTCACTGAAAAGGTGATAGATAAGTGGAATATTCTCCCATCTGAGGTGGTTGAGGCCAATACAGTAGAACAATTTAAACATGCTTGGGATAAATATAACATTATCCTAAATTGTAAACCAAATTGAGGGTAAATAGGGTCTAGGGTCAGTATAGTTTTTAATAAACAAATAGGCAGACATGATGGGCCATGTGGCTCTTATCTGCCGTCACTTTCTATGTTTCTATGAGTTCTGGAAAGTCATATTTTTGGATGGGCTTGACATGAAAGTCCAGGCATTTCAGAAAAGTCTATCTTCTGCTCCACAACTGTACTCAAAGCCTGTTTACATGCATAGAACAGCACTTTTAGAGCGGATAGTGTTTAAACTTCAAAGATAGTCATTAATCATTTAAATATTTGTTCAACAGTCTCTTGTTGATTGGCCATGACATGACTTCACGATGAGCTGAGCCTTTCAATTGTCCGATAAGCATTCAGAGGGTACAAACGGAACATTGGCCCTGATCCAGACCTACTCCCGCCGTCGCTAGGACGGCGGGCGTAAGCTTAAGATCGGCTGATACGCCTGATCATGGATCGGGCGTCTGTAGCAGCGCCGTAGGGACGCTGGAGGGGATGTCCACCAGCGTCCCTACGTTCAAGTTAGTGTAGGTGGGGGGAGCTAGGTAAATGAGGTTGGGAGGGCGGGCTAAGCGGCCATACGCTCCTGTGCGAGCATATGGCCCCTTCCTTACGCCGGCTGAAGTTAGGGTAGCCTTCAGCTGGCATAAGGAAGGGGCCATACGCCCACACGGGGAGTGTCGGGCAAAATGAACGCCGATATGCTGTGCTTTAGTAAGCACAGCGCATCAGCGTAGGTTTGGATCAGGCCCGTAGACACTATTTTACTTTTGAATTCAGTGAGGGTGCTTCCCTCTGTACCTTGTGTTTCCCCAGTATATATGGGAAGCCATGGGGCCCCGAAATAGCATGGAAGGGTAATTGAACTCATCTGTGCTACAGCTGGAGCTGAATCCCCTCTGCTAATGGAAGTTGCTGGTGTAGACAGATGTTCAGTTGATTTACTTATTCTGAGTTTCCTGAATTGCCTCACTTTGGACTTTGCCATCCTGTTTGTGATGCCAAATGTGATACCCGAGTGGTAAGGGCTACAGTTTTCATTATAGTGGAAGATGTGGATTGCAGAGAGATGTAGGCAACGTAAGGAGACTCTGAATAACTGCACACCAGTGTTTGGTAAAAATTATTTTACTTTGAAATAAATATTTTCTGAGATGTCTCAGATTAGCAGAAAACTTGACCAGATCACAATATCACAATACAATGCATAAAAATCAGTTCAATGCATGAAAAATATTTCTTAGGTGTATAACTAACAAAATGAGATATTTCTACTATATGAGTTGAGCTTGCGATTGCATTTTTATTTCAGGTGCATTTTTTTTATAAGTGTAGAGTTAAAACTAGGAAGGAGTGTGTACTGAGTGTTGGGCTGAGTGAATCTTAGTGTATATTGTAGCAAGTTGTTTTGTTTTTTACTAACTTTTTTTTTTTTTTTTTCTTGTTAGAGCTTGTGGGTGTTGTGATTAGACTTCTATGTAAACAGGTGCTGGGAAGCGATTGCATTTTTATTTCAAGTGCATTTTTTTTTATAAGTGCAGAGTTCAAGTGCATTTTTTTTTATAAGTGCAGAGTTAAAACTAGGAAGGAGTGTGTACTGAGTGCTGTGCTGAGTGAATCTTAGTGTGTATTGTAGCAAGTTGTTTTGTTTGTTGCTAACTTTTTTTTTTTTTTTTCCTGTTAGAGCTAGTGGGTGTGGTGGTTAGACTTCTGTTTAAACAGGTCCTGGGAAGCGATTGCATTTTTATTTTAAGTGCATTTTTTTTATAAGTGCAGAGTTAAAACTAGGAAGGAGTGTGTACTGAGTGTTGGGCTGAGTGAATCTTAGTGTATATTGTAGCAAGTTGTTTTGTTTGTTGCTAACTCTTTTTTTTTCCTGTTAGAGCTAGTGGGTGTGGTGATTAGACTTCTATTTAAACAGGTGCTGGGAGCGG
>WWET01006965.1:37326-50436 GCA_011038615.1 Limnodynastes dumerilii | reverse complement strand
ATATATATATATATATACACACACAATGGCAGATTTCAAAACAGGCACGTGATTAATGGCATCACTTACTAAAGGTAACAGGCGCAACGTACTTATGGGAAGCGACTAGCTATAGAGAAAGATTGTGGCAGGAATGATTGGCACTGCAGTTCACACCCCACTGAGTGTTTGTAGCTCTAACTCCCTTTGCGTTTTTGTGTCTGCCTTGTATGTGTTTGTCAAAGGGTGTTCACTCCTGTCTGTGATGCTCTGCCCTCCTTTGTCTGCCTATGCCTCTTTACCCTCCAGTTGTTTATGTCTGTCTCTTCCTGGTATGTGTATCTGACTATAACTTTGTTTCACCCTTAGTCTACTCAAGCCTCTTCCCCCTTATACAATGGAGGTTCTGCCTTTGTGAGTTAACACCACAGAGCCACACAGGTTTGTGTAACTGCTGCTCTGTCTCTCCCCTTTTTCTCTCTGCACTTTTGTCTATTTGCACCACTGCACACTTGTCAGTCTGTGCTTAGAACCTACCTTGGGCTTTTGTGCCCCCTACACATTTATATGTTTCTGTTTCCCTGTCTTTAAATCTGTATCTATATTTTCACTTAATGGGCAGGGACGGATTGGCTATTTTTATTTTATTTGAAGAGGACTAGGATGTTGACTGTCATTGGTGGTGGTTGTTAAAATGATGTCTGTATAAAACAGAGATCATTTCAATGTTGTATGTATTGGGTGGTGGTCACTACGATGCTGTATGTTTCAGGTGGTGGTCACTTGGGTGGCAGTGACTACATGCATTGCATGGAGGTCACTATAACTCTCCTTATTGGATTATGAAATATTAGTCAGTAGATATTGTCTTTGCTTGTAACCCTTTTACATAACACACTTAATTGGCAATACATATCCCTGCCCTCCATATCATGTATTTTGTACTGCTTTTCTTATATATTTCTTTATTATGTCCTATTCCAGTTTACATGTTTTTTGACTCCGACAATAGTGATCTCGCCCTCGCCTTTTTGCTCTAGTAACCCACAGTGAATGTTCAACAAACATGATATGTAACACCATACAGGTTTTGTTATTTCTTTGTTTGACAATAGTCATAATTTCATACATACTGAAAAATATGCATTATTATATGACCATAGATAGTTTAACAACACATATCCTACAGCTTCCAGAAGGGTTTGCTTAAGATTGCAAAACTTATTAAAATAGCTAAAATATAGAAATTCCAGATGTAAGAATTTTCCTGACTTAAGTTTCAATATCATAATATATTCACTTACACTATCCATAAGCCAACTGTGGTGAAAAGAGACATTACAAGAGGTAGGAACATCCACAGACTGCAATTCCTTGTGTCCATGATTGCTGTCAAATAAAATAAGAAAGTTATAACAATTTTAGTGTGGAGAAAAATTATGGGTTTTTAAAGTTCAGTAACATCTTTAATAACAATAAACCAATATACTCTTTACCATTCATTTAATTACATTTTTTTATTATTATAGCCAGAGGGTACTATATATATATATATTTATATAAATATAGAAACAAAATGGCTGCTAAACTCATCTTTTTCTTCTTCTGTTCAGAGGCGCAGAGGGTACTATATATATATATATATTTATATAAATATAGAAACAAAATGGCTGCTAAACTCATCTTTTTCTTCTTCTGTTCAGAGGCGGTCACAGGAGAGAGAAGGAGACAGAAAGAGAATGATAAGGAGGAGAGAGAAGAGAGAAGGAGAGAGAGAAGGAGAGAGAAAGAGAATGATAAGGAGGGGAGAGAGGGAGAGAGAAGGAGAATAATAAGGAGGAGAGAGAAAGAGAATGATAAGGAGGAGAGAGGAGAGAGAAAGAGAATGATAAGGAGGAGAGAGAAGAAGCGAGGAGAATGATAAGGAGGAGAGATAAGGAGAGAGAAAGAGAATGATAAGGAGGAGAGAGAAGGAGAGAGAAAGAGAGAGAAAAGGAGAGAGAGAGAAGGAGAGAGAGAATGATAAGGAGGAGAGAGAAAGAGAATGATAAAGAGGAGAGAGAAAGAGAATGATAAGGAGGAGAGAGAAGGAGAATGATAAGGAGGAGAGAGAAGGAGAGAGAAAGAGAATGATAAGGAGGAGAGAGAAGAAGCGAGAAAGAGAATGATAAGGTGGAGCAGCTGAATTAAATAATTGAAGAAAACTAAAACAAAAAACCAAACCAATGGAGTTACATAGTTACATGCTGAACGTAGCAGTTGGCATGGCACACCTGGAATCCTGCCGACATAACATTTTTTTAAGGTTAACAAACGGCAATATAACGGCCAACATTATAGTGCCAATTGTACAGTATCACTGCCCAAATTTGTTATTGTTGGTATAGTGTCCTCAAGAACCAAGTCTGTGTGTATGTAAGGGTATAGGTTGGAGCACTGAGAGGGAAATGGGACACGGGGTAATAAGTGCCTGATCCTGTTCCTGCACTGGTACTGACTAACAGTAATAATGTAATCAACTATGTAGGACCCAAGAAGTTGTTGTCCAGAGTTTCTTTTGGCGTATAGGTAAGAAAGTGGTCTATTATTTGGCAAATACATCATATGATTCTGGTACAGTCGAGGACATTATGATTCTAATTCAGACCTAAAAGAATATCCATTGGCATAGCATATCTCTGCGTTCTTTTGCACTGCGCAGAACTGGAAATGCAATTAAGCCATTCAAGATCAGAATGCAGCTCATCGCTTGCAGTTAGAGGGGAGCTTTGTGGAAGCATAAGGGTGGAGGGACATAGTCAACATAGTCATAGTCAATAAAGAGTAAGGGCGTGCCCACTCAATAGGATCCAATACAGACCCAAACAGAATGCTAAAGCTATGGAGTGCTAATTATGCATTGCAATGTTTTGGTTTAAAAAAATAAAACCAAAAAAACATGAAATAAAATAATATTCTTAACACCTTTTTTACTATAGATAAAAGGGTAAGTGCTATTAGGTCCCCGTAACGAACGGCCCTATATTGATAGGACTGTTCGCTCCCAGCCAGTTACGGACTGGCTGGGATATCAATTGCTTATGCCTCGATGAGGCATAGCAATCTATCCCCGGAGCACCGAACACAATGCTCCAAAAGGTAAGGCTTCCCTACTCCCTTACTCTAACCCTAAGTTCCTCCTCCAGCAGCCTAACCCTAAGTTCCCCCCGCAGCCTAACCCTAAGTCTCACCTCCCGCAAACTAACCCTAAGTCCCCGGAGAGGGTTACTTATCTCTCCAGTGGTCTGGTACGGCAGCGGCGCTGTTTTCCGAAAATAAACGGGTGAGTACGCAAATCGCATACACGCCCATTCATGAAAAAAAATTCTGCCATGTTACACATCTGAAATAGGGACAGCCGAAAAGACACTTTCACCTGTCCCTATTTCACAATGTGTAACATCGCAGCGGGGACTCACAACGGTAGCACTTGCACTTAGATTGAAGGGAAAGGAATTGAATATGAGAATGCAGCTGCAGTGTGCTTGGCTATACATGCTAACTATCGTACTTGCTTGGGGATACAGAGCTGCAGTTGCATTGGAATTACAGTAATACCTTTATTAAGTCTTGTGTGGTTTTATGCAACACAGGACGCATTCGGTTCCACGTTCAATTCTGGATCAGGTCCTATATGTACACCACACAATTTAAGATAATAGAAGAATTCAAAATAATTGGAAGGCAGATCGTTCAGTCAGACTGAATTATTTGATTATAAGGACTGTTTTTGAACAGTAATATTATGATATTGTGTCAGTACACTGAACAATAATCTGGTTATTCAGCCATTAACAGAATGTTAGAAATTCTTTCTATTACCCACATTATTGAAGTTAATTCCTCTTTAACAATCGATAATATATAACTGCACATTCATAAATAGATTGTTTAGAGAAGCTTTTATAGGCCACTCCCTGTGGCTGTGTCACATGAGTCTGACTGCACATGGATTAGTCCACAGATTCCATAGCTCAAACTCATCAGATACAGATCAGATATATTATTGACATTATACACACTCACTGAACATAGGAAAATGCCCAGTTACCTGGAAATTCCACTGGGCTAGGAGTGTGTGCTTAAGTACTCTGGTCAGTATTCCTGGGACCAGAGACATAGGTACCCCCAATATATACTGCATTTTGCCCCTGTTTAATGTGCTAAATGCAAAATGTATTCAGTTGTGTCACCTTGTGAGGTTACAAATATAATATTCTCTCAGTGAAGCTTGAACATTTTCCATACAATTTAAGAAGGTAAAGATCGAAAAAAGTGAAAATATATTACTAATATTTATATAAATATACTAAATTCCAAAATGTATGCTAATTGATATGTCAGGTAATGAACTTAACATAACAGAAAATGTAACATAAGACTTGTGGCTAGATTTACACTTCTCAAAAGGAAAAATAGAGATGTTACCCATAACAACCAATCAGATTCTACTTGACAATCTCTAGAAAGTAATTGGCGAGAGCTAGAATCTCATTGGTTGTATGATATTTTCCCTGAGATTTTGTGCAGCTGGTGTTGCTTGAAGCTTATTTTATTTTTAGATAATCCCAGAGTCTTTAAGGAAGTAGTGAGAACAATAGTTATGTTTGCTCATTTGCCAACAGGATCCATTTTCACTGGCATAGAGTGTTTTTCTATTATCCACTCTTTGTTCTCAGTTCAATAAAGTTGGGCTGAAAAGGTGGCTGTTATATAATTACCTTCACCATTAACTGTTTACTACAGACTGGTTAATGCAGCTGGGAATATAGGGACAAAAAAGGGCAAATAATTGTGTTCCAGGTAAAATTCATTAAATTAGCAGGTATGAAAAGAGTGGATCAAATTTCCAGATTGACATTTTCTGGTTTATTTATCTAGTAAACTTTCTTACTTGGTTTTGCTGCACCCCATTTTTTGTGTATTCTTTCAAACTAACAATATTCTTATGCTTGGATTAACATTAATTTTATAGTGACTTCCAAGTACTGAGCACTGGCTGTCTTTTATTAAGTGGGGATTACAGAAAATCCTACTTTTATTATAAACGTAATATGCTAAAAATGTTACATATTCAATTCATATTTTATATAAAGCTTAAGAGAAAAACAAATCTGGTATGCATCATTTATCATATTTTCCCACCATAATTCAAGAAATATTTTTGAGTTATCTGTTATCAGAAGATATAACAATTCCACAATTCCCAATTGTGATTTTGAGATGAGAATGTAGACCACATGAGTGCACAGCCAGGGCAAACATGAGAACAGACAGGATCAGTAAATGATCTAAGATAATAGGGCCGGATTCAGAGCTCCGGCTGCAATGCAATTGAGGCCGGAGTTCTGCGAAAAGTGCTACTGCGCATGCGCAGTAATTTTGGAATGTAATCTACGTTACTTCTTGCAACGTAGATTGCATACACGTGGTATTTAAAACCCCATGTACGTAATCTACCTTGCAAGAAGTAACGTAGATTACGTTCCAAAATTACTGCGCATGCGCAGTAGCACTTTTCGCAGAACTCCGGCCTCAATTGCATTGCGGCCGGAGCTCTGAATCCGGCCCATAATCACTAATACCCCCCTTTCATATCACCATCAAAAACCTGGGTTATTTCCGGGGCAAAGGTTCAACTACCTGGGTTGAGGTGTGGTATGAAAGGTCTCTGTGTCCTTGACCTGTGTCTTGGGAATTGGACACAAGAGAAAAGAAGGGTTTTTCCTGGGTCCGACCTGGAAAGTGGTGCAGTTTAAAAGGTACTACCCATTTTTTTTTTAACCCAGGCCACACAGAAAGCACTTTATTGTTGTCATTTGTTTATTATTGCCCTGGCAACAAGTGTTCCTATACCCAGAGCCGTAACAAGCTATTTTAGCGCCAGGGGCAAAAAGGAAAAATGGTGCCCCCAACCCTGAATTTTAAACCAATTTAACATTGAATATTAACTTACAGGTGCCCCCTTAAGCTCGGTGCCCTGTGCGGCTGCTCCTATCTGCTCCTATCGCACACCCCTAGTTACGGCCCTGCCTAAATCTGTCCCTTTTATACCCCTTTCAGATTGTGACTAAAAACCCGGGTTTTGGTGGTAATCTGAAAGGTACCGAGGTCCTAGTCCAGGGTCTAATAATCCGTAATTTAGGGGGGAAAAGAAGGGTTTTTCCTGTGTCAGACTCCAGTAAGTGGCAATGTGAAAGGTGCTCAACCCGGTTTTTTAACCAGGGTCTCACCTAATAGACCCTATTGGACGGATTTGTTACTACTGCTATGCAACAGTAAACAAGTCCCTCCCTGGGAGCCGTGCGCAGCCCCTTCTCAATGTCAGGGCAGACCCAGAACCCAGAATTTCCCGGGTCTACCCTGCTGTACATAGAATGGTTTTTGTGAAAAACCTGGCAAACCACCCGACAATAACCTGGGTTAAAAACCCGGGTTACTGCTGGGGTGGCAATCTGAAAGCAGTATGAGAGACTTCAGTTAGACTTCAGTTGATATTAACGGGATAAATACCAAACACCAAAGGTCAATCATATGAATTTCTGTCTGTTATATCTACTCATTACCTCTGATTTATCTCTCCAACTATCTAAATACCAAATGTTACGTTTTGGGGTCTATATTGATTAATCTCTATTAGTATTGGATTGATTGTTAATTAACTAGATTGCTGTTGTCCTATTTGTTAGAAATGTTCCCACAGAACCCCTAGTTGGTCTCCTGTACACTATGGAGTTTATGCTGTCCTATTTTTATGTTTGAACAATATAAGTTTCTAATTATTTTTCTACTATCTGATATATATATATATATCCTTCTATTTTAGGAGTATATTCTGCTTCTTTGATTAGATGGACTTTACTGGTTGTATGAAAAGGTAATTCATACCAGTCAACTAATGAATGAAATAACAAGAATATCATTAAGACTCCCAGCGACTAAGTTCCAGACTCTGAAAAAACCATGTTTGGGTTGAAACACATCAGTGAATCTTCTCCTTCAGTGATACCATAATTTTAGATACTTATGACTATTATCTTTACTGCTATCATACTAACTAATCATTATACCGAACATCCTAAGTAGACTGCTAGGGTAATACACATACTGGAGCCGGGACACATTCGTATAACATATGCAGATACCAACCTCATAATACCACGATACCATGACTAATATTATATCTGACTCATAGTCTAGAGATTGTCAATGAACTTCTTTGAACTAATGCGGAGACTGATATGCGCCACAGTGACGGTATCGGTTAATACTTCTACTGCTGAGGTTTCTTTTATACACCTATGGACAAATAGTATGTATGATTTATCATGTGTATCAATCATACCTTACCATATCTTTCTCCCCATCATCAGATTGGGGCACCATATCTTAATCTGGACTCCAATGTCAACACATTTTGGGCACTCCTGTAACATATGAATGACTGTTGTCTCTTCTTTTTAACTGAGAAACCATGGACTCTACATCGTTCTGGATAGCTAAATATTGTGCCATGTGGCCTTTTTTGCTACTCTTTGTAATAGATTTTTGACCATGTTGGACATTCAGTTGTTTCTTGCCATCAAATCTCATATGAATTATGTCAGTACTTACAACCAACTACTCACAATGGGGCAGATCCAGACCTACGTTCCCATTACTTTTCATTGCATAGTGTATTTACGCTAGCGTATTTTCTTTGCACTCCCCACGTTCGTATGTACTTTGGCCGTTTTACGCTTGCCAAACCCTACCTTAACTTTTCAAAGCGTAACTACTGATGTACGTAAAGCCTTCGCGTACATGTCTAAGCACGCCCATACTGTATGATTTAAATGCCTCACCCCGCCTCTGAAGTGTAATTACGGGTGTCGTATGGTTGTCACGCCCATTTGTTTGTAGTCACGCTGTTGATACTAGGCTGGTACGTACGTTCAGAGTTACGTAGCGTAACATCTGCCGCGTGCATACGCAGTACATACAAAATAGTGTTTTTACGTCACATTCTAGTGTACTTGGTTCTGGATCAACCCCAATCTGTCTATCATTGTCAAATAATCCTAACCATTGATGTATATATTTTTTTCTATGTGTTTCTTCTTAATAAGCTATAAGAAATACTTTTATTAAACTATATTTACCTTTTAACCAGCGTTCTTACCCTTTCTTCCACTATAAATTAGTTTGGACTGATATTTGAACACTTGCGTTGGTGTATGCCATGCAGACTAAATAATCACATTTAAGCAGTAAGACCCCACTGAGAACACACAAACTTTAGCTGGCCTTAATCATGTAGTGTGAGCTGCCAATATAAACTGTGAATATATGAAAACAATTCCTTCTGTTCATGAATCGGGAGGAAACAGCGTATGAGATACTTTGTATTTTTGTACTGAGTAGTTATCTCTCACTATGACAACTATTCAATTCATGGTTCTGAGTCATGACTTGATTCACTACACAGCAGACACACTGTTTTCTTCCGATTCACAAATGGAAAGAATGGTTTTCATATATTCACACGTCATATAATACATTTTCTAAGTCCACTTAAACCTTAGCTTTATGTTCAAAATAAGGTAAAATATGTCATTATGGTAAAATCAAAGTGTCATCCACTGCAAAAAATAATATCACCAACATTTTCCAAGACAATACACAAGCTTGAGATCTCCATCTAATAGATCTCAGATGCAGTGGACAAATCTACAGCCTCTGTGTGTTGATTTCATGTCAGCATGTGATAGAATCTCCAGGAAACATTACTATCACCTTGTTGACTCCATTCCACTAAGAATTCAGATGGTTTTGGGAGAAAAGCAAGGTCCTACCCTGTTCTAGAAAGGAGCATATGCAGAGCACTATGCCTTGTAACAGTTACTGACACAAAAGATGTCGTCTTTGTCTAGCTGATTTTTATTCCTCTTCTCTACCTATGTAATAGGCACTATACATGCTCAGAAGACCAGTGTGTGGGACTCTGGAGCAGAGAATGACTTCACGTAGGTTTTCTTCTCATGAGCTTTAGAGAAAATGCAACGGAGTGAAAATGATATGCGACAAGTATAAATATCTAGGAAATGTTGAAGAATTGTCAACAGTTACAATAACTTTATTCTTCACAGCTTGAAACGTATAATTAGTTCTACAGGATATATTACTTAATACTTCCTTGTACATTATTCCTGCATGGGTTTTTAATTAAACTTTGGAAATTTTACAACTTAAACGTTATCTGTATGTATTGCTTTATGTCTATAATAATTTCCGTGGTATCACTTTAATAAATCCTAATGCGATGCTTATATACTGCAATTTATTTTCAGTGCTTATGCTTTGTTGAATTCAGGTGAATTTAAATTAACTCTGTCAAGGGATGGCACTCCTTGCTGCAGAGTAGATATGTCCTCCGGTGCGCAACCAGCTGGTTATAAGTATAAATCCAAAAATACGGTGGCACTCAGGAGTTTGAACCAGGCATAAAACGACACTAAGTCATATGGAACTTTTCAACAGAGTCATATGGAACTTTTGGTTGAAAAGTTCCATATGATTTAGTGTAGTTTTATGCCTGGTTCAAACTCCTGAGTGCCACCGTATTCTTGGATTTATATTTTTCTGTATACAGCTGGTTGTGCACCGGAGGACATATCTATTTGAAGCAAGGAGTGCCATCCATCTGATCAGGTAGTATACATGGTCTTTCCATTTTTTGACCTCTGTCTGCTCCTGTATTAGTAATATTCCATACAGGTAAGTTTTTGCCCACTTTAGGCCATTGTCAACAATTAAATGATGGTAAGCAGACACTTCAAATCAGTGGTTCGAAATGGAAATTTAGAAGTGGCAGTATGAACATTTAAAAGTGGCGGTAATAAAAATTTAGAAATAATGGAAGTGAATGGGGATTTACTGCTTTCCAATGAAATCAGTGGGAGAAGTGATGGTACGGCATACCCCGTATACCCCCTTACTTCAAGCCCTGCTTAAAATACTCAATATTAATAATGGTGCATCGTAAATACAATTCTATTTGCTTAATAATGATGGACTAGATCCAGGCTCAAAGAAAATGAGTCTAATTGCAAAGATGAGAAAAAGACCACGTTTTGCATGTGTATGGGCCACACTTCCAGTACAGATCTGCATCCTCTGGATCCAAACTTCTGTACTAAAATGTTTCCACAAGCTTTCCGACAGCAGGTGAGATGGTGAGGCGCTTAGTTACACAAGTGGAAAGGGGATATATGGAAATAGTACAGTAAGGGCATACAAAGTGCCCTCCATACTATTTAGACTTCTGAAGCATTCTCATTTTCCATGAGGATATAATGGAAATCTTTAGGTAGGGGGTCTAGTGGTGGAATTCCTTGTAAGTGACTACTTGTTTTAATTCTCATTTTCTTGCTATTATGTGTACTAATTTACATGCTTTTGTGAATTTTATCGGTTTTACAAAAATGAGGTACTTGAAAAGTATTTGACAGTTATACAATGGGACATGTTCTTTTTCTTACAGAGGTGTTCTTCTTATAATTGTGTTCTAAAATATTCTTGTAATCATTTCAAGCATTGCTGGGAAATATTCCTATTTGCTTACTCTCCAGAGAGCCTGACATGAAACATAAATAGACAATTCCTTCCCAAAACAATTGTGCTTTTGTAAATGAGCTGTTCCTTAATATGCATCCTGACATCCCCCCCCCCCTAGGAAATGAATCATAGTTTGTGCGTTCTTTTATAAAGCTTATTCCAAAACTGTAATTAAGGCATTACAGCATGGGCAATCACCAAGACAGAGCAGAAGCCGTAAAATGCTTACTAAAGATAACAGAGAATGATAGATTTTTAAACTGAAGCTAATAGATCAATAGCTTATAATTTACACAAACTAATGTTTATTGAAAAATTATTGTTATTCAGTAATCAGACACATATCTGGTATATGTACACACAACAATCATGTCTTTTTTACTTGTAACAATTAGAAAATATCCACTTACATAAACATAGAGGATCGCATGTGGCTCTTCCCCTCTGCCCACACAAATTATGAAAGATGGGTGGGGGTCAAGATGGTAATAGCACAGTAGGGGCTGGGTTTTGGGGATACACACGGATCAGCGGTCGTACATCCCGCTGATCTATACGTTTAACTTATACATTTAACTTAAGGCAGCAGAACTGCCATAAAGCCTGCATGAGATAGGGGAGTGACAGGGGGAGTTCACTCTCCTCTCTCATGCGTAATGCCAGAACCCGCACGTATGGAAAGCATACGGGAATCTGGATCCAGTCTTGAGGCTTCATTTTCGTTCAAGCTGTAAGAATTATGGGTTGGATCCAGAGATACATTTTCCCCTATTTTCTATGCAATTGGAATGGTTTGCAGTAATTTTTCAGTTCCCGCACTGCCATAATTTCTTGTGCAATGGAGTTACAAAAGATAAGGTAGGTCCTAGATAATGGATGCCCATCTGTGTGAGAGGAGTGGTTAGTTTTGTTGTTGCAGCACGGCCCTGTGATTGCAGATCCCTCCACATTTGTTGCTCTTGGACCCAATCATATAAGAATCAAGTTTCTGGATCTGAACCTATATGCTTAAAAACAGTATTACAAATCAACCAGTGCTTTTCTTAAGTTTTTTCCATTGGTTTATTACTCCTACATTATCATGCAGACTAATTACATTGTCGGAAAGCTTATGGAAACACTTCTAG
Organism: Limnodynastes dumerilii; assembly: GCA_011038615.1. NCBI lineage: Eukaryota > Metazoa > Chordata > Amphibia > Anura > Limnodynastidae > Limnodynastes > Limnodynastes dumerilii. The sequence continues at coordinate 38,695 of WWET01006965.1, read as the reverse complement.
TATGGAAATCTTTGTAATTGGAAAACGACCATTTTGCGTGAGTTTAGATCGAGTCATCATTATTAAGCTGATATCATTGTATATACAATACAGCAGCTTTACTAGTGGGTATTTGAATAGTCTGGTTATCACCACTTAATGGTTAATAATGGCCTAGAATGGATGCAAACTTACCTATATTGAATATTTTAATACAAAAGTAGACATGGGTCAAGAAAATAGAAAGACCATGTATACTTCCTGATAATCAGTCCTGAAAACAATTGATCAAGATAAATGGAAAGACATCTAAATTGATGTTCTCTTTCCCATAGTGACATTTAGATGATTTTCTGTGCTAATCTGGTCAGTGTCAAATTCTAAATGGTTCAGAAAGGATATGTGTTAATGTACTATCTGATATTTTTGCAACTTCAGAAAACTATAAAACTGAATAATACATTCTACCTGTATGATATTGTTTTCTATTCTATGATAAACAGAAATGTTATATAAAATAGCATTATTATTTCCCAAAGCAAAGTAGGGTTTATAAAATGCATTATTAAAACATCAAAATAAAGCAATAAAAATAAATTATTGAACATTTTTTTTCTTTCATCAAGAAAAGGACTACGTGTGGAAGAAGAAAAGCTAAAAATATAAAACCTAATAGTAGAATGTCCAGTAGTGTTGAAATAAATCACAAAATAACATTCTCTTCCCCAATTTACTTGTCTCCAGAGGAAATGCTCACTAATTCTAATGTTCAGCCAAGTGCGTATCTTTAGAGACAACTTTATTGAGCATGACTATCCACAGGCAGTTCAAAATAATAGTTTATAGAGAGAGTCTGTTTTGTTACATAAGACAAGAAAGAACACCTACAGATTTAAGGATATATTTTGTGTAAATATTGAATATTATTCATAAAAAAAATTACATATTATTACAGAAAAACATATGTTAACTTATATATCTCATTTAGAGAACTCCCTGTTCCGGTTGGTGTGTAGGCAGCTGCTGTGCCACAGATCATTGTCTGTCTCATCTTTCCTGGGACCTCTAAACAGCAGCTGCCTAAACCTATTCCTTCCTAAACTCTACAGTGATGGACAGGTTCCTTGCTAAAATTATACCAGTCAAGACCAATAAAGAAAAATGTGATGGACAATGTTTAGCACAAGCACAGAAACTCATACAAACATATTAAGTGACAGCAGATATTAGCCACGTGGCCCATCTGCCCAGTTGTTTTTTTTTATTTGTTTTTTTTTAAACCAGTACTGAATCTAGACCCTATTTGTTAGGGGTCTCAGTTACATAGAAACATAGGGCCCGATTCAATTGTCAAAAAAGCCTTCGCCGGCGTATTTTTAACGCTTTTTTT
>WWET01006965.1:11537-27568 GCA_011038615.1 Limnodynastes dumerilii | reverse complement strand
AAAAGGGTGGCAGAGGGTGGCAAGAGAGTACAAAGTGAGGGGGGGGGAGGTGGAGGAGGGAACAACACTAGGATGGAGGGCCCTGCTAACACACTAAGTGGGAGGGATGAACTTACATAAGGAGGGGAAGGAAATGGACTGCTGGTGTGAGCGGAGGAGAGGGGAAAGAAAAGAAAAAAAGAGATAGATGTAGGATACAGTGAGGATATTAAGTGGAGGAGGGAAAGGCTAGCCTGAAATATCAGTGACAGTTCTAGCACTAGTACTGGAAAGCTGCTGTTCTGTAGACTGCTCCATTATAGATTTTTTACACAAAAACAAAACAGGGGGACGTAGATTACTCTTTTCAAGCAGTAATTAATAAAAATGATTAAAATGAAGAAGAAGATATGTCTTTTACAGTGTAATTTACAGTTATTGTATGCATTGATAGTACCACCTCTTCTGAGTCCAAACACCCCAATTAAATTCACTAAATTCACTATGAAAGCAGCAGCTGAGAGGGGGTGTTGTTCCACAGCAGCTATTGAGGAGGCTTTAAGGGTGTCTTCTGAGGTAAGTTGAGGCCACCATAAGCAGAAAGGCCTTGATGGTGGCTGGTGGCTTATCATATATCAAATATGTGTAATGGACATTTCTGCATTTTATTTTACAGATAGAATGGTATAGTCTGTTAAGCCATTTTCTTTCCTTTGATTCTGTTGCTTGTACATTACCCCTGTCCTTCATGCACCAGTTTGCATTAACCTATAAATTGATCTGAGAAACTTCCATTTTGTGTATTAAGAGAGAATATATGGCTCGAGCTTGGCGAGTCTAAATGATATTAACAGTTAGTTTGAGAGCGCTTGCTACCAAACAGATACTGCTAATCTGTAACAACAAAATACAAAAAGAATGGAAGCAGCGCTAGAAATAAACTGGAAGGATTCTCGACAGGTATATATAAAATATATTTATTATTAAACCATGTAAAATAAAAATTAGAATAAATACATAATAGGATGTATACCAATTGTAGTACCTAGTACACCAGAAATATCCTCATTAAATAAGATCAAATACACATGTCCCTTATAAGGAGAAATAAAAATGGTTAGTGTCCACTTATAAGATGACTGCTGTTGTGCAGTCTTACAATAGGCACCCTTTGAATGGTAAGTGCTATAAGGTCCTCTCAAAGTTATAGTTGCAGGATAGAGGTATAGACCAACATTAGGCCCACAATAGATATCAGAGAGCAATGCTGAAGGTAAAAGCTGTGGTATGACAGACAGCTTAATGTCTGCCAGAATATAGGTAGTTCAGTGGTCCACAATAGGTAATATTACAGTGGATTATTGGGGGACAAATATGCACATATAAGCTGTGATGTAGCGACTACTATGACAATTGCAATATAACTTAAGTGCCCCTCTTAGATATAAGTGCCATCAACGAGAGAAGCAAACAGAAGGATGGTGGGAAGAAACAGTTGAAAGTCAAACCTTATTCCAGCCGCAGAAGTTGTTGATATGCACTCCAACGTTGGAGCTGATAGCGCGTAGCTGCTTTATTTACACTGTGTGACCGGCCGAGTGTTTGTGGGCGTCTCTAACGAGGGGGTGTGAGTTTGGCATCTTGTATGAATGCCGTCAGTAGAAAATGCAATAAGGCAGTTACAATAAGATGAGCTTAGAGTCAATTCTTATACAAGTTGCAGAATAGTTGTTATGCGCTCCAGCACTGGAACTGATAGCATGTGGCTACTTTGTTTACTCTGCACGGACGGCTGAATGCTTACGGGCATATGTAGCCCCCGTCTCCTCCACACAACCCCCGTCTCCTCCGTTAATCCAAATTCTGGCTAGGCTGGTAAATAGATAATAAGGGTCCACTTTGTGGAAATACCTCCAATAGATTTAGCAATGATGGCCTAAAGAGGGAAATTCAGGTTGTGGGTGCCAAATTATAAAGTGCTGGTGTGCAAGCCTCAATGGTAGTACATCCAGGGCTGCTCCTTGACGCATTTCTTTGTCTAAAAGCTGACACTTTCCTCAGAAGATTTTGTGTATTACATCACACTAGCTTCCATCCCAAAGATCCTGAACAAAACAAATGCCTTGTTGTCACCATGGGCATGAATAAGCCTGGGTTGAGCCGGGAGTCAAGGCAATATGGGGAGGAGTGAGGATATAGAAGGGGGTGAGGCTATACAGGGTCTACAGGAGTCCCAACTCACTGTAAATGCAACTGTGGGTAAGGTGAGCACTGAAGCGGGAAACCCTGATCAAGAGAGACCCCACATAGAGGAAAGCTATGAGACCGCCAGGTAAGCTGTTTCTATGCACTGAGGCTGGGACTTTGACTGTTAAGGTCTGGCAGAGGTAAAGTGCCTTGAGGATGGTCATCTTAACTGTATTTATCCTACACTGTAACAAAATTAGAAGGCGTCTCTGCGAAAAGATGTCAGCCTTTATTATAGTCAAAAGGGATGGAAAATATATTTTTCATATAGCACGTGGTTTGAGTCTGTGAGCCAGATTTACTAAACTGCAAGAAAGGAAAAGTGGAGGTGTTGTCCATAGCAACCAATCAGATTCTAGCTCTCACTTTCTTATTATATACTAGAAAAAATGTGATTGGTTGCTATGGGCAATAGCTCTACTTTTCCTTTCCAGCAGCTTAGTAAATCTGGCCCTGTGAGTTGGAACTCAACGTATTTTAACTTTAAATGTAAAGTAAAGGTTAAATGTTGACTATATCTGGAAGAAGTGCTCTGAAAGGGACTGTGCTTCCCCTCCACCCACCAAGGTGGGAAAGCATTGAAATTTTACAGTGTGGGTGAGATTAGGTACTTACAAGCAAATCAGCAATAGGACGGACTGCTGATCTGCTCATGTGACTTAAGTCTAAGTGTAAGTGTAAGTCACACAATCTCGACACGAGAGAGGGGACTGATGGGGAAGTTCACTCCTCTCTTCTGTCCGGAAAGCATGCGGGGGTCTGGATGAGGTCCATAGTTAATAATAAAGTTCACAAAATCAGATAGACAGTGCTTGCAATGACGGGTTATAGACAGTATTCACTGGGAAAGAGGCTGTGTTACACTGACAAAACCTAAGAACTAAAAATCCAACTGCAGAAGGTTTTTCATTTTGGTTAGATGCCAGCTAAAATGTTCATTTATTAAATAGAGAGACCAACTATAAAGAAAATGCTTGACAGTCTTTGTCCTGTCAGCCATGTTAAGTAGGTGATTCCCAAAGACCAGCTACTGAACTTTCCTATTATTAATTTGAATGACTTGTGCTTCATTTCATATGACTTGGAGCAGTAAAGCTTGGAGAACATTCCTGGTTTATTCATTCAATATAATATATAATAATTGGCTTTTGAATGTAAACACTGGCCAATGATCAAAGTTGTACTTCCAGCTTGCCTCAGCTAGGTTTTGAGGTCTATAGTAGCACATTGTTTAATACCTTCCTCAGTGTATGCCTCTATATCTATCATTATCAGTGAACAAAAGTTCACTCAGCATCCAGTTCTCCTATGGCCCTGAATAAACAAAAATAAACCCCTAGTAAAGTCCATTCACTCAGGTCCGCCCTTAACTTTCTAGTCTCTGTTTTTTATTAGTGTGTTTTACAACTACTTCATTTACATAAAACAATATAAGCTGCTATGCATATTCCATTGCTGCAAATGTTTCCATTTCATTTATTCTCTTATCTCTTCTCTTCTGGTGTGTTTTTGCTTCTTTGTTTATGATTACACAGATGTGAGCTCCTGGGTAACATTAACGCTAAAGTGGTGGTCACTGCGCACTGAAATTCCTGAAATTGGAATAAGAGCACATTTTCCATTTCAGATGAGAGACTGATGGATAGCTAGTTACTCTTTGTATAAATAAAACAAGCAAAATTCCTAAACTCAGCATCATGGAATGATGTTGGGGCTTTATTGAGGGAACACTGTACTAACTTGAGTGATGTTACATTGGAAAGTGCTTTCTATGGTATAAGGGTCATTGTGGAGTGACCATCATAGGTGGGAGTGGTTTGTAGATCAATCAAATAAGAATTTTGGGTGAGGTATCTGGCATAGGAAAAATGACAGTGGATGGACAGAAAGGAATCAAATGGGGCAGTTGAAGGCAATGGTTATCAGCATGAGTGTCATTCTCTTTGAAGGTAAGGACTTGGTTATATTAAAATTGATCAAAGTCATTAATTCTATCAGGGCAGATTTGTGTAAGTTTAAAAGCATGAGGCTTATCTGTTTAGAGATCATGCCCAATTGGGTATGGAATTGGAAAAAAAGATTACTTAAATAAGTAAGGGTAAAAGGGAAGGTGAACTGTTAATTGAGTTGGATGGTTTGTCAGCTGGGTAGGTAGAGTAATTCCATGCATGATTAGATTTTATGACGCATATCTTAAATGACGTGATGAAATGTAAATGCATTAGTATTCTATTGTTCTAATACAGCTTTAGCGAGAATTAACTTATCTATGTTTGTGCATGGTTGTATGAGGATATATGTTTAGACTTGTAGGATGAGGATGTTTTGTGAAGGCAGAATATTTACTGAGCCATAGAAAAGAAAAGTACTTTGTCAACGAATTGAACGCACTAGGAGATAATGGACCAGATTCAGAGATTGAAAAATAGGGAGGGAAGCTACTTCTGGACTAAATCATGTTGGTTTCAGGGGGAGTCATGTTAATTATATTCTTTTCATGCAGGGATATATATTTGAATTGCTTACTGCACACAGATACTGACCAGCTTTACTATCACACTGTTATTTAGACTTGGGATAGGAAATACCACCTCTAATACTGTTTGCAATAGATGAAATATGACTCCCCCTGAAATCAACATGGTTTTGCTGAGGTGTAATTTTCCTCTCTTATTTTAAAACTCTGAATCTGATCCAATGTTTATATATGTTATATTGTTTAGAGATATCAATTTAGTAAAAGTACTTTTGTCGTAATCTTAATTTTAGCAAAATATGTAATTTTATGTTTTATTAAAAAAAAAGTACTTAGAGCTTTGAAATGAAACTGCTAATAAAATTTCGATACATTATTTTTTTTATTCCTATAGAAAATATGTTTTGCGGTGTTATTCAAAGTTACAATTATATTACATTGAGAATGGAAATGATTCCCACAACATAGCTCAGAAAAATAGACAGAATTTAGGGCTCCATTTACTATATCGTTGCAGGCGAGCGTACATTTCCAAATGCACGCTCGCTGCAACTCTCACAAGCAATGGGGTCCATTTCGACGAACTTATTATTTCTTACCTGTCCGGCGAGGTCCCACGATGATCCGCGGGACTTTCGCCGGCATCGAGTGAAGAAGAAGTGCCCACACCGGGACAGGTAAGTAAACTGTTTATTTTGTATTGTTCTTTTTTTATTATTATTTTAAAGTATTTCGGGACTTTTGCCGACATCGAGTGAAAAAGAAGTGCCCACGCATGCGCAGTAGCTGCCTTTTGGGACTTTGTGTCCCAAAGGGCAAGCAACACTGCGCATGCATGGGACTCCGAGGCAGAAGCGACGCTGGGACAGGTATGTAAACTGTTTATTTTGTAATGGTTTTTTATATTATTATTATTTGAAAGTAATTTTATCAATAATGACTAATTAATGTATATAAAAAATGTTTTAAATATTTTTTTTTTGGTACATTTTTATTTGTGTTTTGTATTACAGCGGTCTCCCGATATATACCCCCCTTTTCCTCCCCCTAATAACAGCTTTTAAGGGGAAGAAAAGGGGGATATATGGGGGGACCACTGTAATACCTACCCTAACGCCATCTTCAGATGGCGTTATTTAACTTGTCTGCGCGGATTGTTAAAATTTGCGCCGACACTTTGTAATTACAACGATCAGCTGGCCCCATTCATTAGAGCGGGCCGGCGATCGTGACTGCAGAAGCTGATGATCGCCCTGGTTTCCATAGCTTTGTAAATTGTGCACACATCGTTTTCAGAGATAAAGACCGTTTTCAGGTGTAAAATGGTCTTTATCTCATGAAAACGATATAGTAAATGGAGCCCTTAGATTACTACCTTTCAATAATTCTAACTTACAATCATACAATTCAGACAAATAGGAGACTGTGTCTTTTTACTACAAGTCATAGCTGCTATGATCTTCTGTGTATGCAGTCATATTGTGCATGATGAGGATTGTGTAATGGTGTCATTATGTAGAGCCGTAACTAGTTAATTTGGCTTGGCTTGCTTTTAGCACCAGGGGCAAAATGGAAAACTGGTGCTCCCAGACCCTGAATTCCAAGCCAAATTAACTTTAAATATTAACTTACTGGTGACCCCTTAAGCTTTGCGCACTGGGCGGCCTCCTCTATCGCACATCCCTAGTTACGACCCTGTCATTATGCACAGCTTTGAATCATAGAATCATAGAATTTGGCAGCAGATAAGAACTGCTTGACCTATCTAGTCTCCCCTTTCCACCCACCACCCTTCCTGTGAAACAACCCTTTCTCAAACCTCCCCTGAACGAAACACCCTCCAGTTATTACAAAGAAAACACAAGTCACTCACTCTCTCCCTTGGAGGCACACTCCCTACCACACACATACACTAGGGTTCACTTTTTCAGCAACCAATTAACCTACTAGCATGTTTTTTGGCATATGGAAACTGGAGCACCCAGAGGAAACCTATGCAGACAAGAGCAGAACATGCAAACTCCATACATAGGACTTCACAATTTGATCAATCTTTATAACATGACTAGGTATTAACAAACAGGCTGGGTGTATATACTGACCACAGCAACCACACAGATTTTACCCTGTCACTTTCACAAATATGTTGTGACTGATAACTAGAAGCTGATTAGTTTCTCCAGACAGTGTATACACTTTTCCTCTTTAGAAGCTTCATTAAATACAAATCTGTGAGACTTACTGTCACATTCTAGTTCTTGTTCAAGATATCTCAACCTCACTTCACCATGACATAGGGCCGTATTCAGAGATCCGTTTTCCCGGCCAGTTCCGTGCATATTTTTAGGCACGCTTCAACTGTGCATGCGTAGTAACTTTATTTACGCAATTGACGTTGATGATATGTGCGGAAGTACGTTACGGACGGACCTGTGAATCGCACGTGGATACATACGTCCGGATTTGCGACGGAAAATACGCACAGGAGAATTTAAATAAAAATGAAGGAAAGTGGGCGTGATTATCAAGATATTTTGCCGGACGGAGGACATATACGCACGGAACTCCACACGGAAAGTTACAGCTGGTCTATGGATGCGTAAGTCTCCGAGAGCACGGATTAGCAAGGGGAGTTACTGGGGTTTTGGTGGAAGTTCCTTGCTCTGTCCGTGAGTATATTTGTGGACCGATCGGGACACGGGTCTCTGAATACAGCCCATAAATGTCATGTGTATAGCTATATACAGATAGAAACTACAATCAAATATAAACAGAAATATGCAAAGAGACAGTTTGCATTGGCAGCTAAGCAGGAATCAAAATCAGGAGACAGTGTAAAAATAAATAGAGCAAAGGCACATCATGGCTAACATGCAAGACTGAAACAGGAAAAATTGTACATAGAACAACACTTTACTGCTTTGTGTTGTGTGTTTGTTGAGATCCCTGTTCCCTGCTTTTAAAACACATAATAAAATTCAAACTGTATCCACCATTGGAGAATAATTCTGCAGTTGTTTGTTCTAGAATGAGTTCATTGCTATACTTGGCATCTGAAGCTTGGGGATTTGATTCCTGGCTATTTCTCCTTAGTCGTCATAAAGAGATCAGCTGCCTCCAGTATCATCTACAACCATTTTCTACTTCCCATTAAACATTTTCTGAGGAATAAAGAAAATTCCTACCCACAATATCAGTTACCTAATTATTGCTGGACATTTAATAATTATTTTAACTGATGTGCTTCCAAACTATGTGACAATATCTGCAGTAATTGATTTTTTAGATGTAAATAAGACACAGAAACTTAAAACATGCTATAGTGTGTTGCCCATCTATATATAAAATGTATTAGATTGTAAGCAGAACTGTTAATTATATTCTATTCTTTTAATTAACTTGAACAATATCTTGGTAGTACTTACATGAAAAGAGTTATCATGGTAGCAAAATAAAATAGATTGATTGAGGAAACAAAGTTGTTCCTGACATCTGGGATCAGTTGGATGTTACCTGGCAAGGTAGTGGAGCAAGTGGTAGTGAAGCCCATAGCATCATTAAAGATGGCCACATACTTGGAAGATTATTGGTCTCAGCAGGAGGTGACCAGATAAATTAGATGATTTTCCACTAGGGAAAAGTCCCGATATCTGTGTCACACTCACTTCTCCTGATTCTCCTGATAGATTATCCTAGGAAGGCCCGCTGAGATTGAAAGGAGGCTCTTGTAACTGATAATAATTATTGGACACAAGTGTTTTTTTGACCACTTTTAATTGTCAAAATTATCAAAAAAACAAAATCCTGGACATACAGTAGAGCGATTTTTGGGCCGATCACCCAAAAAATTGATAATCGAGCCAATAATCATTCTAGTGTATGACCAGCTTAAGGCATGTCATGACATGATAAGTGCTTGTAGGCTGTCAGCAGTATGCTAAAAATGTGCCAACAGAGAAAATTGTGAGTGAAGGTATGAATGGCCATTTCCATTCCATGAAAGTACAACATTTTTAACAAGCTGACTGTGTTTTAATTTGGTTTTATTATGCACCATCACGTTAAACATTGACATTTGTAGACACACACAAAGTAATGTAAAAAAAAGTTTATACACTCACAGCCTGTTCCAATTCACATGGTTTATTTAGCCCAAAAAGAAGTCCAGGTAAGACATCATTTTAGAGGGAAAAAGTCCCTTGGATAAGAAGGTCACATGTACATTGTGTGCTTGTAAAGATCACTTTTCTAAACACAAATCTAGTTTATTGAGACATCTGGTGTGAGCAGAATGTTGTTGTGCAACTTGAAGTTCACTGAACCATCAAAGTCTATTGATAAAAACTAAAAGGTGTTAACCTACAGATCTTTTACTATAGTGCTATCCAGAGAGAATGACTGTCTAGCAGACTTTATGTTCCTTTTGTACTATTGCAGTTGGTTTCTTTATGTTCCATGTTCTTTAACTAAGTTTTTTAGTGAATAAGAACATATATTCGCATATTATTGATTCAATGGAAATTAAGCTTCTGAACTTGATCACCTCAAATAACCACTCCCGAAAATGCTTTATTTATGTCAGCTATGCATCGAGGTATAATAATTGTGCAGTACATTTTAAGGTAGGGTTCTGGTGTCGGAAGACCCGAGCATGTGAGGGGAGAGGTCTTACACACAGAGGAGTTAGGATCACAAGCCGTTCCGACATTGGATGTTACCTGCCACGGGGATGATCCATAATTCAGAGCAACAGCAAAAGAATGAAACATAAAAAAGAGAGCAAATGTGCAAAGCTACACTGTGAAAACAGAATGAGAGTTGAGAGGTGATGTTTCCTAGCTCAGCTATAAATGACAGTTTCAGCTCAGTAATCATTTTTAAACAGGTTTATTTATAAATGCATATTTTCATAAACGCTCTTCTCTAATTATTTCATTTTATAGCTGCCATTACTTGCACATCAGAAAACAATCACTGTACTGGGTATTATTATGTAGATAATCTGATTTTTTTAGGGCTCTTGCACAAAGGTATCTTAATGAAGGCTAGATGTAGGATGCTGACATACTTTTCTGAATTCTGAAAGTCCATATGGTCCAGAACCTATATATGAAATGCAGGAAAGCCCTATCGTGGTACTAGTACTTATAGTGGTAGTATCTAAGAATTCCAATAAAACAAATGCAATGAAGTATGTTTTACCATGTCTAATTAATTAGGACCTGATCCAGACTCTCGCGCATTTTCCGTACGTGTGGGGGTCTGTCAGGCCGCACAAGAGAGGGGAGTGAACTCTCGCTGTCACTCCTATCTCTCGTGCGGAAATTGTGTGACTTACACTGCCATGGGGCAGCTGTAAGTCACACGAGCAAATCAACGGTCCGTCTGACAGCTGATCTGCTCATAAATACCTAATCCTTCCCCAACTGTACAATTTAAATGCTTCCCCCCCCTTTTCAAGCACAGCCCCTTTTCTCGCAATACCTATCGTATGGAACTAAGGTCATGCGCCCTCCCATCAAAAATACCTACTTACACACTTTGCGTGCATAAGAGGGGCAACGTTCTTTAGTCTGGATCTGGTTCTTAATTAGTAGCTTAAAGAAGCAAATCTAGGTAAAATGTTAGCCTTCTGCTAAAAAACAAAGCTAATATTTTGAGGGCATTACCTCTCAAAAACATACCTAAATTTAAGTTTTGTTCTAATCCATTATGGATTTAAACTTTTTATGTAAAAACTCCCAACATTCCAGATTTTGGTGGGACAGTCCCACTTTTAGGACTCAGTACTTCTCTCCAGCCAGGAGTGCTTTCTACCAATTGGGGCAGAGGCTGGGAAGTGTGTTCTGTTATTGCTTATTTGCAGCAGAGGTGCCATGTCCACTGTCAGCAGTGCTTCTAGCTATGTAAAACAGAGGGGAGCAGGTAATATCAGTGCTAGGTGCTCCCTAGGATGTGGCCACTCATCACTTAGGTGGCACAGTCAGGCCTGGCAACAGAAGGCTTACGGCCCTGGTACACTCATGTTTTTGGGAGCCCCATCCCTCCTCAATTGTGCATCTGCAAGGTATGAATCTTTACCAAATATATCATAGCTATATAAAATGTACCAGTATCACAACAAAAAGCACAATAGCAGACTCATTTTCTATGAAATATGAATAGATAAAATGTGAACTGACCTTTGGTGAACAGCTGACTTAAAGAGAACTGGAATTGGCAGACAAGAAGTGAAAATTCTTAAGCATCACAGAGACTGTCACCTTAACAGAAAGAAAAGAAAAGTTCATGTGTTATTCATTTATTATTAACATTGCAGCAAATTTTGGCAAGAACTGCTGTGTTATCCCCTTGTTAACTCTTTATTCAATAATGTCTGTGAATTTCATTCTAACTAAACTTGCATATAATACATTTCCAAAATGCTAACTGTCATGCTGTCTTTAAAGTCATCTTGTAAAAAGATTTTGTTCATACCTGCAGAACATTCTCAAAGAGGGCTTCTAAAAAATACCGTCATGCACAATCTGATGTTATAATATGAAATACATTTTAATACTGAAACACTAACCTTGTTTTATGTAATCTTTTAACAGAGCCAGAATTATTTAGAGCCAAATGAAGACTATTCTCGTCCACAGAGTAAAGTAACTGAATGATATAGGAAAGATGCTTCCTCCAGATTTCATTCATCATCACTGAGTTTAGGTGCACGTTTTATATAAATATATACATGTGGGGCTCTAGTCTTTCACTTTCAGCTTTAATAGTTTCCCACAGTGGTTCTGGAACAGATTTGGATTTGTTACGAAATAGCTATTGGTGGTCTGCAGTGTTTACTAAGGGGCTTAACAGAGTTACAAGAGCAAATGGTAACGTAATGTGAAGCAACATAGAAAGTGAATCAGATCTGAAATACATTTTTTTACGATGCCTTTTTCTGGGGTTTTACTGGAAAAGCTCATATCTACATTTTTAACTAGGTTGCTTCATTTTCGAACCCACTGACAACCTAAGACCTCATTTTGAGTAGTGAGTGTCTCTTTGGGTAATTTTCTGAAGAAGACTATAGGACTGTATCTAGACATCAGATGCCAGGCATCTGATGCCATTGTGCTTGAAATTTCACTCCCCTCGCTCATGTGGATATACTCTAGCTCTCCCCTAGGACTGATAAGCATCGCCCGGTCCTGCACAAACTCTGCCAAACTTAGTCCATTTTCGCATAAACTCTGCCCTTTTGTTGCCATGACACAGGACAAAATCAACATAGTAATAAATCAAAACCTAAAAAAAAAAAGCCTCCAGACTAGTTCAGTTATTGGGATAAACTGGTAGGTAGGCAGGGCAGCTTGACAGTCATCTGATATCGAGACTGTCCCTCTAGAATTGGGACAGCCCCTATTTTTTTTGTATATTCTGGATAACACGGAGGATGCTTAGCACATATTGTACTATTTACATACCTCCCCCTCTCAAAAACATAATCAATGTCTGCATCCAATCCAGAAACATTCCCAAGATGGAACTCTGGAGCCAGAAAAATATGGAAACTCCTTAGCGATAGTATGTAAGGGCAAAAACCACAGGTACCATACACAGGTCGTGTGGATACTCAGAAAGACTGTTTGCGGAGTTTATAGAGTTACCCGGGTAGAACATCATCGTATTCTCTCCCACCGTTTGGTACGAGTACTCCCCCTGGGGGGTTTTATCTTTATTGTCTATTTATTTTATTTGTATTCCATTGTAAAGAATAAATGCTATAGATTTTACACATTGGAGGCATTCCATTTTTTTCCTTTTTTGCATATCAATTAATGGAGAAAATAAGAGTGGTTTAGGACAACAACTTCATGGCAGCCCGGTCTCTGTGACCAGATACGGACTGACAACCTATCTGGACGAGCTTCATACCCGCCACTGCCGCATGTGCAAAACAACTATCAGCAGCGATATATCGGATTATCCTACTGAACTTACCAAGTACTATCAGATTCCGACCTCTGAAACTGTAAGCCTCGTAGTAATATCTTCCAGATACTTTTGCTCATTTAATTCTATTGAACGATTTATTCGAGACTGTACTTTTATTTCAAGGACTTACATACAACCTTAATTTATTCATCGGATACATTATTTCATTTATGTTCACTTACATGTTTTGCGATTTATTGATATTTTAACGCACTGCGCCACAATTTTATGTTTGTTTGAGGTCGCATTTAGTGGTTTTGTAAGAAGTTGCAGACCATTTCTATCTTATTTATATATTTATTTCCCAGCACTGTATCACTTTATATTATCCACCTGTTATTTGGATTTTTGATACACAAGTGGTTTCCTTTTGAGGCTTTGTTATCTAATGTATTCATTTATTATTACAGTTAATTTTGAGGTTCTCTGCGCCCACTCAGTGCTACATTGTTTATGTTTTTGATTCTATTGTTTGGTATATAGTGTGGATTATACTAGCACTTGAGTAGGCTGCATTTTTAGATTCATTTATAGGTTATTAGCGCCATTTGGAATACACTTTACAGTTTTCTGTTTTTTTATAAGTCTGTATCCTGTCCTACATTACTGTTACCTCTACAATAAACTCTAATCATTGGTAAGCCATCACATGGCCTTCCGATAATTTAACTTTAGCTAGAGGACTTTATAATTAATTAATCACATAGTATACTAATAATATACCCAGTAAGGACATCACAATATTTTTTGTTGGGGAGGGGGGGCAAGAGTTTAGCCCTCCCCTTGGTGCTCTTGCCTGGCACTGTCTCTGTGCAATCCTTCTGCCAGCACTCCCCACTGTGGTGTCCCCTTCATATTTTCATATTTTGGGGGGGCAAGATGACCCCTCCCTCCCACATGTTCCGACACCTATGATGGCCAGATTTTTCACTAAAACATGTAGGAAAAAAGAAATTCTAAAGAAAATATAAAACCAGGAAGATATTAATATTGTATTCCATATGCTTGTGTCTGTTCTTACACAAACTGCAACGGATCTGTCCTACTGCCACACAGAATAAATATAGTTTGTTCGGGATTCAGCTGAGTATTAATCATTTGTACTATAAAGCCATTTTATATCCAGACAGGATGATTTTATTCCTTTCACTGACTAGGAAGATAAAACAAAGCAAAATGAAAACCCTAATCTCCAGCCTGGTATATCTGACAAAGGTTAATCATGAGTGTGCTAACAAGAGTAATGTAAAGGTCATGCTGGAAGCCTGGAGTTAGGAGATCAAAGACTGATAGATTTGTTATATTATTCTTAGCACAAACATAACCTATTCATGCACTGAGATTACAGACTATTCTGTATCCAGGGAAAAGGAATATTACAACTTACAAAAATACAGTTTTTTTAGAACACTAAACTAATTAGAAACTATGGACCGGATCCAGACGCTGCACACCGTCCGGGGGTCTGATCATCTGCACGAGAGAGGGGAGTGAACTTCCCCTGTCACTCCCCTCTCTAATTCTTAAATAGTTTGACTCCGCAAGTCACACTTGCGGATCAGCAATCTGTCCGACCTCTGATCCGCGCGTTAGTGGGTGTTACCATCCACACTGTAAATTTTACATGCTTCACCCGCCCATCTTTGTGGGCAGGGGGGAGCACCGCCCCTTTTAACTTAAAAGCCAATGTACGGAACTTAGTTCTGTATAAAGGAAGTTATTTTATTAAAAGTAACGTAATATCTGTCCATAGAGCACATTTGTTACGTTTGTTGTGCGTGTAAGTGGTCTCGCGAGACAGATAATCTTTGTTTTTGTAACAAATAAATGATTATGCTGAGTTGTAAAAAAAAAGTTATGCTTAACTAAAAGAAACACGTCAGTGCTATTTGAGCATGTTTGTGAAATAGTTGGCCAAGCAGCTATTGCTGTTTGTTGACCAATTATCTTTTAATAATTAGTTGTCAATTATGAAACACACAAATTTCTGAGGATGTTCTACCATGTTGAGTACACCAAAGGAAGTCACGGAAACATTTTCAGTCCCTTGAAATTCTGTTACAAATGGACAGCGCAAAAACAAATTCTGTTGTCTTTGCATTTAAAAGCGTTTTCCCATGTAAAAAGAAACACATGTTTTTCTTCTGTGAAAATTGTACATTTAAAACCGGTATTTTGCTTTTATTGCCTATGCATGAACACATGACTGAAAAGAAAAGCAAAAGAAAAAAGAATTCTAGATTTCCAGTGCTTTATGAGCACTCTGCAATGCATGTGTTTATGCCCCCAAATATTTCCTTTTGAGGTAAAAATGCAGCAAGACAGTGACCACCAGTAGAGCTAACACCAGTGCAGGGAATATGGTTTCTATTGAGACTAGTGTGTTGTATAGGGGGAAGGTAAATGGAATACAGCGCTACTCTGCTGTGTTAGACAAGGGAAAACGGTGAATGATCCAAGGGGTCAGTAAGTAGTGGTGGGTGGATGGGGTAAAAAATGAGGGGGGGACGGGGATAGGGCCCAGGATATGGTATAGTGCCAGTGATATATGTGGGTGTGGGGTAAATGACAGTTCCTGTAGGATAGAGGTGAGGTGTGTGGAGACACCTAGCTGAAGGTATGTAATAGGTGGGTCACAAATTGGGTGGTAAGGGGGATAATGGAGACCTGGCAGCAGTCCTATTGTAGACAAAAAAGTCACTGAAAGTCACTGATTAGAGCTGGGAGACCGGTAGTACAGACGAAGAGATAGAGGCGGTTAGCTGCGTTGTTGGAGGCTGGTGCAACTCGGTGTCGACAGGAGGCAAGAGATAGAGAGAGGGGGAAGAACATGGGGTAGTACGTTCCAACAATAGTAGTAATGGATATGAGGGAATGCACTCACCCTGCTCGTCTCTTGATTTCTTAGCGTGTACCGAGTGTTGTAATGTAGCTCGTAGCCCAGTGGTCTGTCCGCTCTGACTTGGAGACCTTCTGCACCTGCCAGCTGCAGGCGCGCTTCCTTCCTGGAGTCCCTTCTACGTCACAACGTCTGGTCACGGGGAGGACGGGGTTTCCCTAGTGCGTCACAGCGTCTGGTCGCTGTGGAGTTGGGGAATCTCGATGCTGGCTGCGTCTCTCGGGGCTGCTTGTTTCTTCGGCTGGTGATTCTTGCAATGTTCTCACTGACAGCGGAGGCTGGACTTCCACGTCCTGCTGGGCACTCTTATGCCGCTGGGCTCCTCTAATATCGTGATGTAGGGTTGCGGCTTTTCTCACTGTGTGGCTACACAGTGAGGTATATTCAATGATGCGGTGATGCCAGGGGATCCCTGGCGGGGGGTGCCCTGGATGCTGGCAGGGGGCGCTGGGC